>VMKM01002309.1:0-78341 GCA_008360985.2 Macquaria ambigua
CCCCCCCCCCCCCCCCCCCCCAAAAAACGACAACAGTAAAGTACTGTAAATGGAACTGTCTCATATTCACATACCCACCTCCCACTCTCCACCACTTTATAATCACAGTGCTGGTGTATTCTGTCTTATCGGGTCCAACAGAGGTAGCGGCCAGTAGCAGGTGGTTGCTGTATTACCTAAACAAGCGTCTGTGTGCACAGTGTGAGTTTTTTTCTTCCTTCTGCTAGCCGGTCGTGTTAACGTGGATCTGTTCTATTCTTGGGGCCTTGTGAAGATAGCCGGGCCCCCATTGCTGGTTATTTTAGCTCAGGCCATGTCCCCCTGCCAGGCAGATAAAGACGGGTCTTGTGTGCTTATCTGGGCAGTGCTGTACCTCAGTCTGTCAGAGGGAAGCTCAGGGAATAGAGAGAGACTTTGGTGGAAGGGACAAATGGCCACTGCGGGTGCATTGTCCTTTCAATGTCATCTCTGGTAACATAAACGCACACCGTCTGGTGGAGACTTTTGGACAAGGTACCTTACAGCAAAAGAAGTGTATACATTTTTAGAATAGGTGGCACCAGTGGGAATCAAACCTCAAAAGCTCTGCGCTCTGGGTAACACACGTATACGCACACGGAAAGCAGAGGACATTCGAAAGTATATTTTATAGTCATGAAAAATGGAAATATATTTAAGGGTTTTCCACATTAAATTGTACATCTTTGACATGCTATGAAAAGTTAAAACTTTAGGTGATTTTCCCTGGAACTGACATATGATTATGATATATTGATGTTCAAAGATGCTGCACATTGCACCATCAAAGAGACAGTCCTTTAATAGGAAAGCCACACGTTTGATCCCCCCCAACAGCCAGTGTGTGTCAACTTCTTGTGTCCATGATGTAGATACTGAACACAGTCAATGCATGAAACATTGTGAATAAGCTTATCTGTTGATAATATGGTGTGGTCTATGCCAGCACTCATTTTGGGGAATTTTTTAAAAGCAGTTTAAGCCCTGACACCACTCAACCTTTTCTACCCTGCAATTACTGGCTACATGGCAAGGTTCAAATTCCGAAAAAAGAAAGGCTCAAAGTCAGCTGTAACTGGCAGCAGAAGCCCAGAGGCACACAGCCGAGGAAAATAGAAAAAAAGGTTAATTACGCTCATCAGAGTTCACACAATCACATAATGCATACCTTTAGTAATTGCACTATACTGTAGTAGACATTCATGGGCCCACAGCCACAGTCTCTACCCCTTTACCCAAATGGGTTGATTGGAAGTTAAGTAATGCTGATGACGTTCAAACACCATTAATCCCTCTACCTGAATAGTCTAAAGAAAAGAGCCAAAACAGAGAGAGCACATTCAGTAAGTGGGCAAGCGTGAGAGAGGGAGACAGCAGAGCTGAAAGTGAAACCTGTCTAAACTTTATTTGGTACTTATGTAATTATGTGTAATTCTATGGCTTGCAGTAATGTCTATATGGAACTTCTTTTAGACAAACGTCTGTGTGAAAAGTGACTGCCAGAGATTAACCTATGATAGCAGTCGCATATGTGGGCTGAATTCGCATTCGCATTCTGCATTCAGTGCAGGACACCCAACAGACAGTGGAGGGTATCAGTTTACAGCCATAATTTGCAAAATACATTAAGGCAGAATGAATGAAGTAGGTATAGGTGAGAATCCTCTACTATAGGGAGATGTTAGCATTGTTGTGCCGTGTAAAGTCAAAAACTGCAAATAATAAGAAAGTAAAGCAAGGGAGAAAAGTTTATCAACTTTCTTTTTTTTAAATAAAAATATTCAGTACTTTCTGTCCTGCCCTCCCTCTACACATCATTTTTTTCTAGTGCCTGGACCTCCTGTCACCTCCTCCTGCACTCTTCTTTCTGTCAACCCCTACTGTGTCATTCTTTTTCATTTCAAGATTTTTCAGGCTAGCTCCCTAGCTTTCTTTAAACCTTCTTGAGGTAATGTTGAAAAGTATATACATCATGAGGAAATCCGGCATCTGTCAGGAGCTCAGTTCAGACTGACATGCGGGCAGGAGCATTTATTGTACATCTCTCTCATCTTATGAAGCAAGAGAGAAGGAGATGGAGAAGGCGACTGGGTGGAAATGTCAAATGGTACAGGGGGAAACTAATCAAAGAGCGCTGGCCTTCAGCAGAAACACTGCCACAGGCCTGCTCTGTGTAAATCCCTCCTCTGTCTTGACAGAGGGCACATTGTAAGGGGAGGTCAAATGCAGAGGAGCTGCGTTGTGTAAAGCTGTGTTGTGTATTTTCAGAATGGAAATTGAGAGTGTAAAATGCCAAAAGGGATCATTGTGTGCACCAGACAAATAAAGCAGTCCTACTCCTTGAAGCCAAAGAAAAGCTGCAGTGCTCATATCATCCCACAACCTTCATAATATATACTCCTGTGTAATATAGAGTAGATAGTGATTTATTTTGGACTATGTTTGATTTGGTGGGTAATTTTGGTGGGTCATTTTTTATGTATAATATTATTTGAAGGTCGGATTTGTTCATTATTCTCGTCCTAATGATGCATTTTAAAACACATGTGCAACAGGTGGAGAACACCTCTTCAGCTAATGCTCCAATTTTGCCTTTTCCCAGAGAGGACTTGTTTGGAAGATCAACATTTCTCATGTTCAAATTTTAAAAGTTACAGCATATGTGTTTTGTGTTGAAAATTGAATTTTCTACGATGTAAAGGCAAGATTTGTGGATGCAGGATAAACACACTAAGAGCAGCCTCTCCAGTTACAGCCACTACATATCATTTAAAAATGTTTATAATAATGTCCCATGACTGCAATGTCATCCAGAAGTGATAGTAATAGGCAATTTAATTGTAGTTGTTAGCTGTTTTTAGACCTTAATTTACAGTTAAAAAAAAACTGGGCTTTCTTAAATATTTTCTTACATTATAGTAAGAATTAATAGGATGAGATCTTCCATGATTTTGAGATATTAACAGAGGACTGTTAAGTTGCAGAAATCTTCCTAAAATAGTTAGTCCTGTTATGAAACCTTTCTAGTGCTTCAGGGAATGTGACTTCACCGGGGGGGTTATTTGAACAGAGTAAGATTTAAGAGGGCTAAGGCATTTTTTGAAGAATGCAACAATCAATGCACTTTCATTTGACCATCAGAAGGCCAGGAATCAATATTTCCAACATTAAAATGATTGCCAGCAACACAGCCCTTTAATACGTATGAAAGTGGAAGACTTTCATCCCTGCCCTTTAGCTGATTTATTTAGCTCAGCTGAGTTGTCTGTCAATGTCCAACACTCACAGCCTGTCAGAATTATGTTTTATCATATAACAATTTTATTCACATATGCCATGAAGTTGGCACTTTAATTCAATAGTCTTACAATACTGTGTGCACAGTGGGAATTACACCTTTAATCCTGGCAGTGTAGTTAGTGTCATGCTCTACTCCTTGAGCTGCATATTCACCAAATTACCCAAGAAAAAAAGGGCAAAAAAGGAGACTGAAAAGAGAGAGTGAAAAGTAGGTCTGCTCATCTGAAGGTGAGCAACTCTGGCAGCTGACTATAATCTGGAAAAAAAAGGAAACATGAAATTACAGTAGTGCAGCAGTAGTTTTTAGTTGAAAGCATTTTTTATCTTCATTGACCATGGACAGCATAATGAGCACATATGCTTGCTTTCAGCAATAATCTTGCATTCGCAGACATCTAAGCTTGTAAAATCAAGGTTAAGTATGTCTCACTGGCACACCCTCGTAAGCAGGGCAGGAACACATTTTGATTTTTGTTATGATGTGTGTAACCACTCATCCTGTAGTGAACCTGTTCTACCTGAAAAAAATCCAGCTGGATGGAGAAATTGTGAAAACTAGCCACCAACCACTAGTCAAGCCAGTTTGTGTGTCTTGGTGTAATATTTGCATCAGAAATATTTGGGTTGTTGGTTGGGGGCGGTGAGATGAACTTTGCATGCGGTGCCTCCGCTTTCCTGAAGCAGTACACTCACTCGTCTTCTTTTCCTTTCCCTTGTCCTACACAATTTCTCCTTGCCTCGTTCTCTCTAAAATACCCACTCTCTGATAATGAATGCAGGAACTCTCCTTCATATGTGTTTAGCAGTGCCTGGAGACTGGTGTCGGCCCATGGTCCCTTAATTATTAATTTGACGTTATGCGCTGGCCGTTTGATCATCCCCACATATCTGTATGATTCAGATTTAACGAGTTCCCCAGGACTCTGTTTTCTCTCTCTCTTTCTATTTCTATCAGACTTGTTGTCTTGAACCTACTGCAACCAAGGCATGAACGAAAAATCCCAGCACCAAAATTACTAACTTTTGATGGACAGTTTAACTAAATGGTTCTATGAGCGCATAAAATTTTAGTATGTGTGGTCCAAGTGAGAATTGAACCACTGCTTGTGGCTTTGTCGATGCTATACTATTAAACAGGAAAATGAGTCTCACTTTTGAACACTTGAACACAATGTCAAATTAAAACAAAAAACCTCTTTTACTGCCTCATCTTCTTAATGTCCTATTCTGGGGGTTTGCTACTGTGCTGGTAGTATTCAGACACCATTTCCCTATGGAGTTTTTGAGCTACTAATCATCAGCCCCTTGGCACAACATCAACATATAAATTCACAGCGCCATGATCTACACAGATCTACACAGCACCGGGTACTAGATGAAGAAAGGCACAGTACTTTGATTCAACCCAAGTGTGAACTGCAGAGGAGTGATTCAGAATGATGACATGGCCTAGTGGCTAAAGAGGCCTCCCTGTCCCAAAAAAGCAGCAGGTTCAGTGGCCAAACTGTGGGACACTTTTTGGCCATTGAACCTGTTGCTTTGTGGTCACTATGGATAGATGGTGAGCTACATGTCTGTCTGTCTGTCTAGCTATGTATTTTCTGTCTCTCCAAAACTCTGGCCGTCTCCCTTACTTATCCTTACTTATAAGACTTCTTTCTGCTGCAGAACAGTGTGTGTGGGTGTGTGACACAGATTGAGAATAAGATACAGAAGGGGTTGCAAGAAGAGGCTAGTGTGGGTTTGTGTGACATTACAGAGTCGTGTGTGTGGATGCGTGCACGTGCGCTCAAATAGTCATTTGGTAGTCTGTCCTTTCCGAAATGTAATCACACTTATTTAATGCTACCTTGAAAGGAACTGAGTTAGCTCCAGTGGTGCAACATCTGTCTTGTTCCTTGTGTGCTAATGTCTTTCTCTCTTTCTCCCTCTCTCTGTCTGTCCTCCCTCGTCTTCCTCACTCCCTAGCACCACCACGGTTCACTAAAGTTCCCGTCGACCAGATTGGCGTATCAGGGGGCGTGGTATCCTTTGTGTGCCAGGCGACGGGCGACCCCAAGCCAAGGGTTAGCTGGAACAAGAAAGGCAAGAAGGTCAACTCCCAGCGTATAGAGGTGAGTCAATTTGCCCTGCTGCTCACTGTAAGCTCTACAGGTGAGGAGGGCAACGTTATTGTTACTGTACTGCACCACGTCATGAATGTCATGCAACACTACACCAATATGAAAAACTAATATCTCACAGTAAATGTTCTTAGACAGAAAGTCTAGAAATGGTGCCTGAAATGCATGTCAGTAAGCATTCAATTCGAAAATGTGCAGGTCCACCATTAGCTGCAATCACCCAGTCATGCAATGAAGAGGCCTCCCAGCCCTCCTGCTCTGTCCTCTTTGCACTTGACTGACTCTGCCGGTGTCACATTCTTGTTTCCAGTGCTGAGGGGTTTTTTGTTTTGTTTTTTTGCATACAGGCCTGTCTGTTTGAATGTGTCTGTGCGTTATTCATGATGTTTGTTGTTCAGTTCTCGGCAGGCGTCCCAGATGGCATCTCTAAAAGTCTTGATTGATGCTCAGCGTCTCTTAATTAAAAAGTTGCTTTCGTTCACAACGATGGCCGTGCACAGAGATAGACATGCACACCATGCTGCACCATGAAGACAACCACAGGGGAGGGGGCTAAAAAGCAAAAAATATGACAACATCAACAGGGGGAGAAGCAGCATCTCAACGGAGGACAAAATAAAAAGACAAGTTGTGTTTGTACGTTCTCTTCTTCTGCATGCTAAGTGGGAAACAAAGCCAAGGGCGCCAAGGAGCCCGCCAGAACGGACGCTTCTCTTCCTCCGTTTAGCATGAAATGAAAAATTTGTAAGGGGTTTTTGAAGTAGTTATGATTTTTTTTCTGTTCTACCCTCTAGAGAGCTACTTTGATATCGATCATGATGCCGTGCTCTGCAGTGTTTTTAGCCTAATTAGCGTCTCAGCCCTGAGATGTGCAGCAGTGGAGCAGCAGGGCTGCTGAAGACTTGTACTTATATCTCAAAGTCATGCTTTGCTCAGAGATCTCAGCAGTGAACCCTTCGTTGAGATGGTGTAAGCTCCTCTGAGGGACGATTGATATTGGAAGAGTAGGTTTGCTGTGAGACTGACAGGTTGACCATCTTCTCAGACACTTCATCCATCCAAAATTAGAGCAAAAGAGATTAGCTTAGGAAATTACTGACTATATTAAAAGCAAGGGGTAATTAGTTCAGAAATGCCACCATTTAAATTCTAGTCATTAACTTAAGTCTTGAGATTCTGCTTCCTAAGGCAGGATACATGGCTGTTGATGTGGTGTTCAGGGAGATCAAACCTGTAGCTTTTCAGATGTTGGCCAGTGGCATGTTTCTGTAACTGCTATGTCAAATCTGGCCTACTGTCAACTACACCCAGTAGCATCACATTTTAAAATAAAGACACATTTAAAAGGTCACTATTAAAGTAGTTCTACTGTTTGTAATGAGGACATTATAAAAATGGAGTGGCTAAATTAAAGGTAAAAACTAAAGTTATAGGCAAGTCCAGGCTATTTCAGACGTACTGCTGATGTCCAATTAGGTAAAAGTGACGTCTGATTTGGGAAATTGTCAGTTAAGTAATATAATTATTCTAAATACTCTGTAGACAGATGTGTTTGTTAGTCATACTAACACTGTCCTTTGTCATGTTTTTGTTATATTTGCTTATATACGCATTTGAAAACTTAATATCCACAAACAGCTCTGACAAAAGAACACTTTCTGCTATATTTTAGAATTAATAGAAAATACATTATGTATTTACTGTGAGTAGCCTTCATCATTTCTGATTTTGTCACATAAAGAATATCTTGATAATTTAAATATAAAGGGTGTTAATGTTTATATAGCTCTTCTTAAATGTAATCATTTTTGTAAGTAAGGATATCTTGTTTTAACTCACTTCCATGTGTCTTTGGTTTTGAGACATGTTTAGGATCAATTTTGAGAAACTGGCTACTTAGTTACCTTAGTTATATATGAAACAATGAGAACACTGACACCAAATTCATCCCCGTATCTCAGAAAAAAATTGTTTGTTCTGGTGCTCTATGCAAATTCTCAAGTTCAGAATTGGTACTATTGCTATTGGGATCCCACATCTCTCTAAGCTAACCCTATAATTTACTCTATACCCTACAGACCATTGAGTTTGACGAGGGTGCCGGTGCCGTACTCAGAATCCAGCCTCTCCGAGCGCCACGTGATGAGAACATCTATGAATGCGTTGCGGAGAACACCGAGGGCGAAATCACTGTCAATGCCAAGCTGTCCATCATCCGAGGTGAGTCCTGCATTGTGAAACAGTGTGCAGAGGGATAACTACAAAATAAATAATTAAAGTGGACATCTGTGAGCTCCTCAGGTTTTTTTATGATGACATCTTGCCTTGGAGTTTTTGTACTGCACTTGACAGTTAGTGAGGGCTGTACTTGAAGTGTTTTTGCTTTATTTCTGTGCTTTATTATTTGTCTGGTAAGCCATTTTGGCTTTAGCTGTAAAGGCTGTTCAGCTGGGTTGTTTTGGCTTTGTTACAAATATTTGTTTGCTGCCTCATATATAAAACAATCTTTTAGAATCATGTTTGTTGTAAAATGTACAATATGTACTTTACTTTGTATATGACCATACATTGATTGTGTATTTTATCTTATGTAATTATACTCCCTTTTATCCAGATTTACATTACAACAGATATGATTTTATTAGATGTTGTCACATTAGAAACATGCAAAGAATATCTTTCTGTGTGCTGTAAAAGCTTTTATTTACTGAGAACTATATAAGCTAAATCAGTAGTGTTACATGAATCACCAGAGACTCCAAATTAATGTGAAAATGCAGGCACATGTCACAGCCTAAAATATACTCATGTTCACTTACAACAGATGGACAGTGTGAAGACTGTTTATCAACGATTCATCAATTTGATGGAACTAATCAACTGTCCATTCATGTAAGAGCTGAATTTCTATTTGCCCGTGATGAAAACCCATAGGATCCCTGAATGAAAAAGATTGATTGGTAACACACACGCAGTCAGGGCACAGTGGCCGACAGATGTGTCTCTGGACGCACACAGACACACGCTCACACATAGACAGGTGTAAAATAACAAAATAGTATGAGATGTGTAGATGAAATCAGTCATAGCTGAGCTTCATGGACCTTTATTGATTGGCTCCTATAGGTGCTAATTTAGATTCAGCAAAGATATTACAGCATTTGTTTAGCTGTAGCTTAGAGGTCATTGAGGACGGTATCATAGGCAAGCAAGCATGTGGTCACACACTCCCGCTTTCTTCTCTCATTCTACCTGTCTTTGTCTGCCTCACTTACACAGACACACACACCCAGTGTCTTCTCTTCTGTTCTCTCCTGCCGCCATCTGCCATGTTTCCAGGGCTGGATGAAGCTGAGCTATTGCTGGCTGGCTGGCAGCATGCAAGCTAGGCCTTCCTGGCTGTCAGATCCACAGGCAGTGAGGTGGGGTGGGGAGTATGTGTGTGTGGGGGGTGTGTGTTTGGACCAGGGATTGGAGGCCTGGTCCAGTATCCTGGGTTAGTTATTGTTAGCAACAAATCTCCCAGCCTGGAAACATGCTGTTGGGTGCTAGGGGGGTGTGAGTACCTCAGGTGCCCTTCAAAATGTGATACTTACGCTTACATGTATGTTCACATTTGTGACAATTTTACTCGTGCCGTCGCCTGGAATGATGCACATTACGGAATCCGATAGGAATCAAATGTCCAGCCTGCATCATTCTTTTCAAGACCACATATGTTATTTATAGTCAGAACCCAATTTATTTATGGAGTGCTGTGAAAATCAAGTCCAGAATGTCCCTTACAAAGAAACAGTGGACACAGCCAGATTGAAAACAAGAAATTAAGAACAAGCTCACCAAATTTTAAACTACAAGCCCAAGCATGTGCACATCAGTTCACACAGGGCAAACCCAGGGCAGTCCACAGGAGCAGAAGGAAAATGAAAAGTTATTGGAATTCAACTCAGCAAGGTTTCCTCTAGAGACCAGCAGAAGACAGCAGCTCTCCTGCCCAGGCAAGACCCAGCACTGAAGGAGGGATGAGAGTGTGATGATGGGGGGTGAAGGTGCAAGATGAGCGGCAGAGGAGGAGAGCAGTGTGTTCTCTCTGTTTTCCATCTTTAATGAGGTCGGGACCCCCTGCATTAACCCATCAGTGTTACGAAGGAGACAGGAGGAGAAATGGGAGAAAAATGGAGAGTATGAGAGAACAGAGATATAATCTAATTCAAAGAAAACGTAGAAATGTGAGGATGGAGAAAGGTGTTCAGGGTGAAGTGAAAATGGGTAAAAAGTGAGAAAAAGAATGAGGGTGAATGTCAGGAGAGAATACAAGTAGAGGTGGAAGTGGAACAAACCAGAGGAACAAATAGGAAAAAAAATGGAGAAAAGTTGGCCAAAGATGAAGGGAGACAACGGGGGGTGTTGTGGACGATTGGCAATGTAGAACAGGTGAGGAGGACAATAGGCGAACATGGGTTCTTGGAACAGGGGCAAAGGATTACGGGATATGGGACAAGCACAAGGGACACATCCACAGTAAACAGAGGGGTTGTGGTCTGGGATCTGGAAAGGCAGAAAATGGGTCGCCACGATGGGTGACTTGGCTGGAAAGCTGTGGCACACATTTGCAAGAAAATACAGCTGCATGAACTCACGCTCCCACAAACAAATAGAATAACATACACTTAAACAACGCATGGCTTATACATCAATGTAATGTTTGTATGGATACACACTTGCTAAAAAAGGGTCATGAAACTCACTGCACACATAAATGATCATGAATACCTGGAGTTTGAGTAAGAACAAGGAACATTCTTCACTCAAAGTAGCAGCAGTACACATAGACAGGCACAGGCATACCCATATAAATATATGCATAGTCACTGTTCAGCACACATATGCACACACAGAAGCGTGCAGTGCACCAGCTTTTTCTGTCATAGCGCAAACTCATCTTCTATGACAGCATGTGGGCTCTGTTTGGAGTTTTGAAGGAAGTTAACAACAGCACAGTGTTCACCACACGCATACTTCAATGCTTGTCTGCACTGGTAAAGATATGCACACATACAGCAAAGACACACACACATACCGGCAATGTGTATGCATACAACCACTCCCAACACACTGTCTATATATACTTACTTACGTCTACAAAAACATGTACACATAGCAGGGTATAGATGTTCTGAAAATGATGTTCTGAAATGCAAATATTTGTAGTAATAACAGACATTTATTCAAACAAAAGACATGACAGGCAGACTAAACTTAAACCCCATCTCCATATTCTTTTTTATACTGTATTGTGACAATGCCACAACCCCACCTTCTCTTCTGTTGTCTCCGTGTTTGTGTGTATGTGCATGGGTGCGTGTGTTGGTGGCAATGGCAGGGTGCGTTTAGCATCGACTGTGACACCTCCTTGGCTGTTGCTCCACTGCCTCAGCTGAATACCTAAGATGGGGGCCATCTGGCTCCACTAAGACTTGCACACAGTCCTCTGGGAGTCCTTGGAGAGGGACCGACAAGCATATGAAGCACACTCTTGAGATGTGACACAAGTTGCAGCTTGCTCTGCGTTTTTTTTTTTCTGTTTTTAGGATTTGCCTGTTTTTCAGGCAAGTGTTTTAGAATGTCAAAAGGAAGGCAAAGTTGCCACTGGGATACTGGCAGCTCATGCTGTTGTGAGGAGATCATGGGGAGTTATTCTGCTGTGTGTGCTTGTATTTTAGACTGCTGCAGTCTTTAGCCCTGTGATTACTGTTGCAAATAGATTCTCCTCCGAGGCATCCCAAGGAGCGAAAAACTGTGATTGATGAGATTTGGTCTGATATTCCGTTTTTTTTATGTTGAAGAAGTTGTAAATATGATATGTCTATCCGTGTGTTTGGAAAACCCACTGTTCAGATCACGGTAAGGCAGAGCTGCTCTTGAGGCAGAAATAACCGTTTTGGTTGAGTAAACCTCAGTGGTGAAACCATTGAGCTACAGTTTTTCTCGTGAAGTAACATTTAAGTAAGCTCTGGGCTGTTTGAACCAGCAGGCACCAGCGACTCACCTCTGATACACACACACAGACACGCACACACAGTTCAGTTCTCAGACCTGGCCTCATATGAGTGGTTGCTGTAACATACCAGACCTAGCCATGACCTTTATTTGCAGCCGTGTGCACACACACAGTACTGCTTATTTTCTTTTGCCACTCCTAGCCAGGTGGAACCAATCAAATGTACCCTTCCCTGTCTCTCATCACTCTCTTACTCTCTCCCAAACATTTCCAATCATCTTGCTTTCTCTCTGTGTATGCCAAGTTGCAAGCCTGGTTTTCATCCACTGCACTGATTTTGTTAATATATATTTTCAGGTTGTTTTTTTATTTCTCTTTAGTTTCACCTCCTAACCCCACCCCACCACCCTACCCTGTCCTCTTCCTCTTCTTTCTCTCATGAAAGCTTCTTGTTCTAAGGTTTGGTAGAAACAGGTAAAAAGACAGAGGTGCAATGATGAAAAGGGGAAAAAGTGAGCAGCAGGAAGAGGGAAGGAGAACTGGAGTGAAAGTTAAAGGGACATAGACCAATCAACCTTTCAACCAATAGAGGCTCCAGGCCAAGACAGTCTATTTCCTACCTTCACCTTTGCTTTCTCTTCTCCATCTACCTTTTTCTCTCTCACACAATATCTCTACCATTATGTTTAAGGCTATCTCCTCTCTGTCTCTCTCTTACACAGTTGTTCTCTCTCTTTCCGTCTCTACCAGTCTTCTTTCTTTGTATTTCAGTGATTTGGAAGGAAGTGAAGTAGAAGGTGATGTGTGCAGTCACTAGTAGTAGATTTTAAACAAACAATAAAACAATTAAATACAAATTCAGATGCATTTCTTCAGGGTGGGCTGGAACACATACAGAAAATGTACTAAATGCACAGTATGTCCCAGAACTGAAGAGCACCCTACATACTGCACAGATGATTTTTAGTCCCTCATTCCTCAGATCATTTTCTGATCGTCAAATCAAGTCTTTTATAGACAAACATATTTTACCTAAGCATTAAAATGCTTTTGCTGTACTGAGAAAAATGTATTAAACTTTGCTTATGATACTTGGATGCGACCTCAGCTATAATGAGCAGTGCTTAGGCAAAGATTGAGGGAGGAAGAGGGGAAGAAAGTGGGCGACGAAGATTGAATAATGTTAGGCTCACATTACGTTATGTTATGAACTGTTCTGATCTTCACAGCTTTTAGTGTGCGTATGTTTGCAATCAGAGTTGAGAAAATGTGAGATTTCTCCTCGTGTGCGTGATGCAATCCGATTTCAAAATTGTTTTTTCGGATTTTAAAAGTCTGAGCCCAGGCTAAGACAGAGAGGAAGAGACAGTTTGAGAAAAGAGAGATGATAAGAGAGAAAAACAGAGAACATTTCTCCTCCTTGCTATTCATTTCATCAGTATTCCCTGTACGTATCTAACAAGCACCAGCACAAATACACATTTAGTTTTGTGAAATATTCCCCTTGGGTTCATTCATGACCCCTTAGGTTTTTTGTAACCTCTTAAAACTACATTTTACATTTTCTCACAAATATATTATTGTTAAAGGCAAAGAACAACACGAAAACTATTTCCTAAAACTTTTTGCAGATGCAAGTTTTTACATTTTTTATTTTTTTGCATTGATTTGTTTGTGGTCAGTTTGTCCTCAGTCTTTTCTCTTTGTAGTGCTAATGTTGTGCTGTTTTGCTGTTGAAGGGTTGAATGCTTATTTTATTGTGTTTATTTTAGAGGAAGAGGTGAGTCGAGGCCATCAGGCAGGCTGGATGAAAAATTAATAAGACACATAGTGAAACATGAGCAGGTGTGTGTGTGTGTGTGTGTGTGTGTGTGTGGGAGGGAGAGGGAGAGAGGGAGCTAGTTCCCTGATATGTGTGCAAGTATGCATGTTTGACAGCCAGTGTGTGACAGAGTGTTTGTGGTGTGTGTGTGTGTGTGTGTGTGTGAGTGAGTGAGTGAGGAAGAGGGAGACAAAGTAAGAGAGAGAGAGAGCCAGCAGGCGGGCAGTGGCCGCCCTGTAATGAGACAGTGAAGAATAAGCTTGGCAGTATCAGCAACAGATCAGGCTGTTCTTCCTCTTCCTTCCCGTCTGCCTCTGAGGTGACCTTTGCCCCCTTCCACTAGTCTCATACACCTACAGAGAGAGCAGGAAAGATAGGAGGAAAAACGCAGAAAAGAGTGGCAGGGAGGTAAGTCGAAAAGCATACACTTACCATATTCCATACTGGAATAAAGAAATAGATGAATAAGAAATAGTGAAATTCCTGTATCTTATTGTACTTTTGTTGTGCTTGTGAGTTCAAGATAATGAGCCCAGGACAGCGATGGAGACAAGCTGCATACTTGTAGCCTCGATGCAAAAAGCATCCAGAGTCTTAGGAGACTTTGCTGAAATGTTGACTCACATTGAAGTGCATGTGTTCTGCTGGTATACCCTCCAAAGTTTCTGTTTTGGTCTACCAGCCAGGAAAGCCTTGTTAAAATGTTTTATACTTGTATGCCAATTGGATGAAAGTGTCCACAAAATGGCACATATGTAAATGCCTGAAATAAAGATTGAAAATATGAAACGCATGACTCTTAATGGATCCTGAGACCCTGACATATCTCATGTGACTGTGACTCATGTGAGGAAGTCCACACTGAGCCAACTGCTTATCTCTTGATTGTCCCTGACAAACAAGTCAATTCTCATTCCCAAGCAGCACTCATCGCCTCCACCAGTAAATAATACATTTGTTTAGTGCTCTTAAGATCTACATCCAGCGGTGGAGGTTGCCTGCTCACAGTGAACCTATTTTTTTCTTGCAAATGGTAAACCATATGCTCTCCCTTTGTGTTCACGATCACAATAACTAATATTTTAATGTTTTTTTTTTCTTTTTGTGATTGTTATTTGGCTCTTACATTTGAGGAGGATTATATGTGCAGCAAATTTCTTGTTTTGTTCAGTGATGGTGCTTATGAGGCGCTACTCCTTGCTGGGATTCTTTATTGGTGTTATTGGTGTATAGTAGAGGGCAGTCTTGGCACAAACAACAAATCAATAGGCGGATGTTGACCATGTGGATGGACCTCATGCCCCTGATGTCTCATTGGTGGATTAAGAAGTTTTGTGTTTTTTCCTCAGAAATATTCCCTTTGCTGTCCTTCAGTGACTCCAGGGCTTCCTTTCCAATCTTGGAAGATATCTCTCTACCCACTTTTCACCTTTTCCTCCCCCTTCCCCACTTCATACCTCCATATTGGCATTTGTATGCCTGCCAGACTATTGCCAGCCTTCTATCTTTCTCACCCCGTCGTTCTCTCTTGTAGAAAAAGTTCCCTCCAGAGGAAATTCACTCAGATGAGAGTTTATGGCCTCTGAATCCTTTGATCCTCTGAACCTGTAATGCAGTAATCAAGTGTGATTGGAGGATGAAGAAGGGGGGCATGAGCTGAGTAGTAGCAAGAAAGATGAAGGAGAAAGAGGGAGAGAGAAAAGAGGTGGTGCTGATGGAGCGGGATAAGTAGAAGGAGCTTGCCTCTAGCCAGGGGTGGATGGCTCCTGAACTTTGGCCATCAATTTCATATAATTCCTGCTCGAGTAGAGCGACCCTGGCCACCCTAGACATCTGGCCACAGCCAATATAAGACACTGGGGTAGAGTAAAAAGGAGGAAGAAAAGTAAGAGATGAAGTGGCAAGGAGATGGAGAGCGAAGGGCAAGCAGAAGAAGGGTTAGGGTCTGGCTGATTGGTTTATTACTGGCTACAAAGTTTAGATAAATGGATCCTTTGCCGCAGCAACAAGTTGGCCAGGAGACCAAATTGAAAGATCAGTGTCTCCGAGATGCTTTTACAATGATAAGCACTCACTTGTTTGATTGTCCTGGTGATTCAACCTGTGGCAGTAGATGTTTCCTCCCATATCAGGTCATTTTCATAATCTGTTCCTTAATGAGAAACCGATAGTGGCAAAGTAGAATTTTTCTTCTTTTTTTTTTTCTTCTATAAAACAACCAAAGCCACCTTACATGTCTAGAACCCCAAATATGACAAATGCCACTTATTCTCTATCTGAGGGCTATAATATATAATAATAACAAATATTTTAATCGTGTGTTTGTATGTCGTGTGTGTTTAATTTCCTTTGCCTCCACTCAATCACCTCAAATAAATCGACAACTTATTGTTGCATGTCCAAAAATATGTCAAAACCTATATGTAATTCAACTTTGATTGACATTAGTAGTTAGATTTCCTGCATCTGGTTCCTACCTTCCTTCTAATCTTTCATTATATTTTATTAGATTTGCACCATTATTTTGGTTCCATATGATTTTGTTGGATAATTCAGAAAATGTAAATCAGTTCTCTGCAATTACTGCTGTTCAGAGTATGTGTAAATGCAAATATTCATATTAATGTGCAATTGGACGATCAGTGCAGCTGGACATGGGATTTACTTGGCCACAACAGTTTCTAATTAAAATGACAAAACAACAAAAAACAAAAAAATACCAATATTAATAATAATAATTGCATTTTGGGACAGTACATGTTTTACAGTGTAAGATGAGCATGTGGGATCCAATAAAAGCTTCAATATCAATGCAATAATAATGTGCAGAAATCAAATCAGCAATCTGAACTATACTAGGATAGCAGTTTTTGCTCCACACCTAAGCAGGGAATGACAGTTGGGAGAAAGAGATGGTTCCTGTGGAAACGGCGTGAGTGACGACCTTTGGAGTGGCCCAGCTCATGCATAAAGAAGAGCAAGGGGATATGGCCTGGACCACCAGCGTCATGCATATACATGAGTCACTAGTCACCAGCCCAGGTGACTGAAGTCATACACAGAGGTCGTGCTGTGGGCCCTGCAGGATTGGCAGAGTTGATAAGACTTAAAGTCCTGCATGCTTCACAAGTGCCGTGCATACGCTTCCTGTGGTAAAAGTTGGATGGTAAGCTTAACGGCATGATTATTAGTATTTCTTCTATGATGGGAGGATACAACTCAGCTAAGATTGAGTAAAGGAAATCGAAGACTTACATGCCCCTAAATGTGTAATAAGTCTCAAACAAGGTATACAACACAATCAAATCAAAAAAATATTAAAATTTCCTAAAACCTAAAACTTTATTATGTGAATATTGTTAGAGCTTTGCAGTTCTTAGTGAGAGGTAAGGTGTACTTATCAGAGGGACAAATAGAGAACAAGAATGTGAAGGAAATAGCAGTCGGAGAGGCCAGTTGGAAGATGCTATCCAGGACTTCTTCATGATTACAAAGCTTGTGTTCTGGAGTGCAGCCCAGATCCTACTGGATTTAACAGCAGCTGTTCATATTTAAAGAATGTTGTGCTCCTTGGCCCTTAAAGGGAAACGCCACATCCAACATGTGTTGCTCTAGCCTCCGTCTTTCCCTTCTGCCCACAAACCCATACAACCACATTTTCTGTCACATCCTTCCATTGAAATACATGGAGTTCAATTTAAGCATTACTTCTCTGTGTGAATGGGGGTGTCATTGGGTTGTTACAGCTGAAGGGGAAATTGTTTTTTTTCATTTGGTGCACTATGTGCTGTATGTGTTTTTCCTTTTATTTAAATTTTTTGCAGGCTCTTTTTACTGACAACGGAGAAAATTTGACCACTTACCAATTTCTCTGTCAAATGCTGCTTTACAGCAGGAAATAATGGTGGTCTTCCACTTTTCCTCCAAACAGTCCTGCTTGTTAGGACCCAGCTTATCAGCATTCTGCCCACAACCTCTCGGTCTTGTCATCTTTTTCAGTGACTTATTTAACCAACACTCCAACTGTTCTCGCCCTGGTGAAGGCCCACATCCTCTGTGACCCTTATTGCCATGTCCGCTTGTCATCTCCACATCTCGAAGTGACATTAAGCAATTACCAGGCGGTCTTCTGACTGGCCTCCTGCTCATTTCCAGCCACCACATATTCATAAGCGTTGTTCTGCTCACCAAAGGTGGCTCCTAACCTGTCATTAGGGGCTTAATTGCACTAAGCTAATGACCTCAGGCCCTGCTCCCACCCATCCACCTCCCTCCAAATCCTTTTGCAATTACTGTCAGTCTTTGTTTTGAGGTTTTTGTATTTGTTTGGGTTAGATTTAGTTGCTTTGGCAGAAATGGCACAATGCAGCAGCTCAGCCCTCTCAATCCGTTGTTGTTTTGGATTAAAGTTGCTTGGCAAGCTTAGAGAGGCCTTTGCTCCACATGTCAGGAGTACCAAGTCTCAGTCACATATAAGCCCTGTTCTCACCCCCTGTTAAAGCAGTGGTTTTGGCATTTAGGTCTCCCATATGGAAAAAAATACATGTCGCCTTTTTTCCACACATGACAATACCGTTCTTAATAGATAAGTTTTTCTTTTTTCTACTTACCACAGAGTAGGCACTGCTGAAGAATGGAGATGAGTTGGAAAATATTGATACAAGGGAAGAGACGCATTCTTAGTTATCATGCAGGCTGTTTAAATGATGAATTCTTAAACGTATTTTGCAGTTGAAAGACTGATCATGACTCCAACTTCATTGCTGAACTTATGGGGTATGCTGCGCCCCAATGAGCTGTCAAAGCACCCCCCCAGAACGCTTTCTCATCAATGTCATCATTAATTAGGCATGACATGAAATTATGCTGCCTAGTTACATCATCTGACAGGATCCAAACCACTTTAGTTATTTAAAAAAACTCTCATGTAGATCTTATTTTTCCCCACACACTGCATGGAAAAATCCATATAACATATATATACACATTCACAGAGCAATTTTCATGAAAAACCACCTTTGACTACAACATGTTAAATTGCAAGGGTGGGAAAGTGTATGCATGAAAGTGGCTATACATACCATTACTCCAACGTACCTTGGTTGGAGGTTGTTTTTTAGGAGAATAAAGCAGAGCTGTTCTTGTGATTGAATGAGATGGCATACATTACATTCTCTACAACTCTCAACTCTAACAATTCAACAAAAGTCCCCATCTTAAATGGCTTGTACAGCAGCATTTCCATCCACACTGTGTGAACTGACGTCAGGTTTCAAGGTGCCCACTGCGCCTTCACACACAGTCCCACCTTTCCAAACACATGCGCGCACACACTTATAGAAACACACACGCACACTCAAAGCCACCCACCACTAAACCAGACCTGACTGGTTGACGTTTCTCCACGGTGAAGCACTTCCTTTAATGGCCCCGGCCTCATCCCCTGTCTCCCCTGGAGTTCGCCTGTCTTAGCCCAGATGCCTCAGGAGCCTGACGAGAGAGAGAGAACTCTATAAACTTGAGACGAATAAACAGAATTTTTTTTTCCCTTTATGTTTTTTTTCCCCTCCACTTCTTCTCCTCACAGGCAGGGGATCTTTGGAGCTGTCCTAGACAATTACTCCTCTCTCTTGTCTGTGCTGTGTCTATCGCGGTGGCTCACCACATCAGGGAAACAGCCTGTATTGTATGTTTTTCTTTCCAATACTGGACCCTGGCTTCCAGCATTTAAAATCATGGGTAGGGCAAAGACAGCATGTCAGCCTACACTGTCATGGAGAAACGTGTCAGAAAGCCTTCTAATCATAAAAATCACTATAACAAAAGAATGATGTAAATTTATGTTTTTCTGCAGTAAATGGGTGAAAATGTCTGCAACAACTTTCAATACAGCTTCCTGCTGTTCATGAGTTTTAATGACAGTAATATATTCATATAATGCAAATCTTGATTCAAGAAATTATCAGGAAGTAAAGGCAATCAGTGCTTTGATCAAAGTAGCACAAACAGGGCACATCACTACTCACATAAGGTATACTGTGGTTTAGTTAGAAGTCTACTTTTTTATGTGGTCTCTCAGATTCAGCAAACATTTTCTTCTTCTCTCCAGTTGTTTAATGTAAGTTTTTAACTATTCACTTTCACCACAAGCAAGTCAATGGGACTCTGTACAGACACTGGTGCAGCAGCTCAGGGCAGTATCATAGTCTAAGTGCATGCAATGTATGAATCAGTCAGCCAAGTAGTGTAGGGGCTGGATCTTGAAATCTGAAAAAATAAAAACAAAACATAAAACATACCGTATAATTTCAGGAAGCAATTATTATTTTCTTTAGTTTTTGCTAATAAGTGGTTAGAACACTAAATACAAACATTAGCAACACAAAAAAACTCACTTTTTTCTATAGATTATGTGCAGGAAATGATGTCCTAATGCTACACACTATTATCCTGCTCAGCCTGTGAGTAGAAAATTGTTTCCTGCCTAGTGCTATCTATAAATCTTTACTTGGTTTGGTTCCTGGTATTTACCATCAATTCATCTCTTCCTTGATTCTTTTGGCTTTCACATTTGACAAAACTGTGGTCATAGCTGCTACCTGTGGTGGTTGCTGCCATTTGTTCTCCAAAATACCCCCCTCTTGGCTGCCATCACTGTCTTTTTTTGGCAAACAAACTGTCTACTTGCTGTTTAGCTCGGTGGTGATGATAGCTTTATGAATGTGGCCTAATATGGGCTGTGCTCAGAATTGGAGGTGGTGTGGAAAGTGTTTGCAAACCGCCAACAGTCAGAACAGTTTGTATGCTAGACTAATGTTCTCATCCCTCACATATTTACATTTTCGCCATTCACCCGTTTAGCCACTTAAAATGTGGGAGTCAACAGCAGGACGCAAGAGTCATTTAATGGAACACCCAGCTGCTGTGGAAATCTAGCCTGTGACCTTTTCCTTACAGGACATTTGTGGTATATGCATATACAGCACACATATACAAAAATTAACAACACACATATGGTACACAAAAAATATACAAAAATTGTCCAAAACTGATTTTGTATTATTCTTTCTCAGCCTCAGTGACCTACAGGGTACACAGTCAACCAACAGTTACCTTAAATTCTAAAGTAAACTGCTTGCCTCTGTAAATGCATATAAAACACCAACAAGAAAAGAAAAAGCAAATAGATGGTTTACCCTGTGGGTTCTCCATATGGTCAGAAAGCTGACCCAACAAACTCATTTTGCAGTGCAATAAGCAATGCTGCAAACTTCTGCCTTACTCTCAATGTCCCTGACTTTTTCAATCTTTCTTTCTCGCTCTCTTTCTTCCTTTGTCAATCTTTTCCTCTGCCCCTCTTCCTTTCTCTCAGTCTTTCAGACTGTTTCTCTTGAGTTGTATTTTGGAGATTTGGATGTAAATGTTGCCCTTGGTGGCTAGATGTGCTAGGTGTGGAGAATACCAATGGGACATCAGACGTCTTTCCGGGAACAGAGCAGGGGGGTAGAGGTTGAGTGCTGGCTGTATAATAACCATTATTCAGCTGAGATGGCTATCCGGAGAGGGCTATCGGTGCTGGGGCCAGAGACACTGTGATTAGATTTCCCCTGTGTTGCTATTCTTCTCTGTCCCTGGATATTTCTGTGTCACTGTTCCCCTGTCTTCCTTTGTATATTTCTCAAGCAATTCAACAGGAATCCCATTGGTCATAGAATTCAGGAATGTCAAGGAAAGATGCATTGAAGATGGGGAAAGTACAGAATTTTCTTAAACTTCTATTTGGTTGGAAGATATACATTTGGCTATATACCATGAGCACAAATTACCAACTGTCATCCACAGATGAGAAAGCTGCTAAGTGAAACAGACTGGTGTACTGTTTGGTTGGAATAAAGACATGTAAAGATGTGTACACCTGGTTTCACACATATTTTTCAATAGCTCGAGGGTATTTAGCTGATTTACCTCACAGCACAACCAAGTGCAGAAAAAAGCAGATTGATATCTTTCACATCATAAAGAATGCAAGTTCATGGTCCTGAACGTACTCTTGAGTTAGTAAATGTTTACTTGGTTCTTAGTAGTCAAGCTTATATGGTCACTGGGATGAGAACCATTTAGACTCAAATATGTGGTCCACATTTGTGAGGGAACCTTGTAGACTCAACCATTATGGTGTCATTATGGGAACTATGCTGCCCTATGCTGACCATTGACTGGGGCCTCAACCAACTTCTAGTTACTGCTTTACACATGTGCAGTGCATGTTTGGAAATGTATTCACGTCATTCCAGTAAATATATCAAACATAGCATTTGCGAATATATACATGCATAGACCATCCATGCACATATACATTGTAGAAAACAGACTTTCCAAATTACAGTTGTACCCCAGCTGCACTACAGAAACTCTCTCTTAAAATGGACACTCTTCTCTCTTGCTTCTTCTGGCTGTAATGCAGAGCAAATGAAAGTGCATTGTCTAGAGTCCAAGCAGCTGGGTCTGCCCATTAGTTAAACATCTATATATCCAGACGTGTGTGTGTGTGTGTGAAAGAGAGCATGCCATTTTTGTTCTTCACCCTCTTCCACTATGTTTATCATCTTCTTTCTCTATAGCTTCTAATCTTAACCTCTGTTTCCCTTTCTCTCTCTCTCTATCTCTCTTGTGCTCCTCATTTCCCTTGCTCTCACCCTGTCTCTCTCCCAGCAGTCCCTCTGTGGTATTAATGCACAGACCTGCTTAAAGCCTGTGTCTCTATGCTGTGGCGCTGGGTAATCAGTTAACCTGATTACACTGCTGATGAAATTAAATCATTTCAGTAAGTGAAAATAATAATATGAGTAATAGGTGCGGGGGACGGTGGAGCCCCCCACGGCATTTGCTGCAGTCTCTGCCAGTGGAGTTTTACCTCTCTCCCTCTCTCTCTTACTCTCTCCACTCTATGAGATAATTGATGGCTCAGAGCAAGCAGCTTTGAAGCCACTGTGTCAGACATGTTGACATCAGATGAAAATGGATGACATGTGCAGTGTAATGACATAAAGATCCATATACAGTATAATATCCTGACCAATGCTCAGGAATAACGTTGCCAGGGTTGGTTGTTCAGTTGCCTGTGTAGCTTACGTGGTAGAGCTGAGCACTAACACACACAGGTTAAGTGTCATGTGTAATACTATGTGGCTAATTGGGTAAAGCATGTTACCAGCACTACAAAAGTCGCAGGTTTTATTCTTTGTGTAGGTCAGCGGGCAGACAAAGGCATGGGAACTGCCAGGCGCCAGAATTAAGTGCTCATTGAGTAGAGCATAGGTTGAGCATGCTATTCATGGTGCTATTCAAGTACATTTGATAACACAGTATTACATGGTATGTGCAGCTGATAGTGAATACTAGGCAATCATGCTACTATATAGTAGGTATAGCATAGCAATAGGAATTACACATTATATTTTACATTTTCACTAGGACCATTCATTCATCAGTATACTATATGTTCTTGCTGCTCTGAAATAAAGTGAAAGTGCCCGCGAAATGGCATATTTAATCACAAAGCCCTTTTGTGTAGAGCTGTAGGAATTTGTACCTACAGACTATATCAGAAAAAGAGATGGTTTGGTAGCAGTGAATCACTGGAAATGGGAATTAGTCAGGAGAGTTAAATGAGTCTAAAGGACGGACCTTTTAAGAGGGCTACACTTAGCATGATAGAAAGCAGAGCGCAACAGCCGGCATGAGTCGGCAGATTAACAGCCGGGCAGTGGCTAAGCTAACCAGAGGCTGATTAAAGGCTTTGCACCTGTCACTTGTGTAATGATATTAAATGGGAAAGCGAAATTAAAGACAATTATGGATAATGATGGCACTCAAGCCCATCCCCAAAAAAACAAAGAATGACAAAATCAAAATCTAGATATGGTCAACTAGAGCCTGTAGGAGGCTTAGCTTGGGAGTCATGCTGATCATGCCAGCTATTGTATGGAGTGTGAAGTGGACCCTAGCTTACTGTTCTTCCTCTTGCATGACTTGAAAACCTACTCTAATTAACAGATGCAGAAAAGCTAGTTGCAATCTTTGAAACCTGTCCAAATTCTACTGAATAGTTTCCAAAGTATGATTATCTTGTGAGAAAATATGCATTCTTCATTGTTGAAAACCTGTTTTTGCAGATAAATGTTTTTTCATCTGATTAACTACAGAATGGTCTCAGCGGTGTCTTTGCAAGGCCTTAGTTATCGCTGCTTTATATCACAGCAGTGGAGAGGACCAAGCTGAGCTGCCCAAATGCCAATCATCAGCATTTGCCAACAAGTATACAAGCACTGGCCAATTTCCGAATCAATGGGATACATCAAAAAGGCTTTTGTGACACTTTAAAAAACAAGGTGGCCCAACAAAGGAGATGGGTTGCATGCTGGGAAAATTAAGATTCTTTTTAAGCACCCTCACCTTGATTCAGATGTTTTTGTGTTTGTTTTGTAACCTAATGGGTGCTTATTTTGATATCCTGCAAATCAGGAAGATGATCATCAGATAAGACTCAATTAGATAGTTATAATGTTTTTTATTTGGTCATAATTTAGCTTTAGCATTTACATTATGATAAAGAAAATTAAATGTGAATGAATGTGTGTGTCTGTGGGATAAAAAAATAAATAAATCCAAAGTGATATGGTATTTTGAAGATTCTTGGCACAGTGCAGGGTGTAACTGCGGCATGTGTCTCATAGCTCTGTAGTATGATGATTGTTGGCCTAAGTGACAAAGGCTGCTCCAGGCAAAATAAACAGAGATGTTGTCATTGACCAATAGTGCATAGCCGTGGGTTCTATTTGGCCTTTGAAAATTTGTCATCACAAAGAACCCCCAGTACACATCATAGAAATGCAAGTGCTACACCATTATGGGGGACTGGCCCTTTGGGAATTCTAGGATACTATCAGCCCATATCATTGGTTGTTTTCTCCCCTTCACGGTCAGGCTGGCTAACCCTGAAGTAACACTCCCTCGATGAGTGATCTATTTATTTTTGCATGGCCGCCTTTATCGACAGAACCTGTAAGCTTCAGGGGGAAAGATGGTATCAGACTCAGTTCCTTAGGAAGTAACCAGCATACATGCGATTTATTCAGGAAAGGCTGCTGGTGCTGTATCAGGTCAGAGCAGCTGTAACGATAGCATAATCTCTCCATGAATCCACCATCCCTGTTTCTTGTTTACTGCTATTTTGGTTGGTTTGTTTCTTCGCCCACCTATTTCTGCCCCCCCTTGCTCCTCCAGGCAGATTCCCTCTGTCACTTGCCTAATTTCATTAGTCTCAAATCCACTTAATCTATGTTTTCAGCTTCATTACTGTAGTCTGTGTAGGCTTCTGTCTACTGTTTCCATACCATGAAGGCAGAGTTAATGTGATGTGAAGCACAGATAGGCCTCTGCAACATAAAATACATCAGATGTAACACCCAGAGAGCAGGCCAGACCTACCCTTTGCAGATATCCTTCTCCAACAGACAGAATAAGCTAGAGGGGTACGAGAGTGCAGCACCTTTTATGGCATCTTATACATAGATCATTGATGACACACAGAAGAGGGAGTTTGTGAGAACATATTGCTCTGTCTTGTTCTGAAGTTTCTAAAGTGAAGTGTAGGCTTGCCATTGCTTTTCTAAGCTTCAGGGGAACTCAGTATGAAGATATTATACAGGGGTGATCATTAATAATCGATGGAGAGGATACAGCACAGAGCCTAAAACAGTGTAAATGTCTGTACTTCTTTGAACCTTGCATTGAAATATTCATTGTGCTCTGCTGATGTCAGCCTTAGTTAGAGGTAACCTGTCTGGACTTAGTTTTGAGAGCCTTTGGTCCTTTCTTCTGTTCTCCCGTATGTCTTTTATTTTCCAAGATTCAATATTTCAAAATGTGAATACACCCCCCCCCCCCATACAATCCTAACACACATAATGTGCTTAAACAACACAAAGTTTTCTTTTCCTAATTTATCTTAGTGACTAAAGAATAAAAGAATAAAAAATGTTTAGGACTAATTCCTTATGTAAGCTACATGAATCAATAATATTCATCATATTGACATTCTTGGTGTCTTTTTGCCTTCCTTTTAATCAAAATAGCAGATTTTAAAATAATAATCACATTAATCCATCATGATTTCATTGTTCACAGTCTTATTTCTATAAAGTGGAAAATGTAATATGGAATAGCTCTCCCTTTCCATTAAAGGCAGACAAACCAACACTGCTTTTAGAGTCTGTGACTCTAAAACTGCGACTCAGCTTACTGTCCTAATTTCCCTTAATTTAGCATTCCCTAGTTGCCGACAACACCACCATGATGTCTGCAGAGTGGACATGAGGTCATTGGCTCTCCAGATAAACAGTGACTTCTGCTGTGCCACTGGCCAGCCTCTTAGTCAGTCAATCTTTTCCGAGTTGCGATGTGGCCTTGGGCTTCTGATGCATATTACAGCTCAGGGTACTTCCCCCTCGGCTCTCATCATCTTAGAATGAGTCACTGCTCTGGCTCCAGTCGGGGTAGAGGTCAAGCAATTTGACCCATGGGACTAATTGCCCCAGGAGAGCACGGAGTCTGCATTAGGAGAACAATGACCATAGAGCACACTACACTGTCATCTCTTAACAGTGAAATAATTGCGTAGTATTGAGCATCTTGACTTGAGTGTCATTTATTTCCCTGAACATAAGGAAACTAAATGGAGAAATCGCCTGGATTACCAGGCTTTTCTTCTAGTATTACTTTTCACTCTATTGTCTCCCCCTCTGATCTCCAATTTGCATTTAAAGCCATTTATTTACTACATGTTATACAGAGAATACATGCAGGGAGTCAGTGTCCTCCTTAAGGGCCTTTAAATAAAACACATGGTCCTTAATGGACAAGATAGTTGATAGTGGGAATGTAGTGTGTTAGTATCTGGCTACAGGATGGTTTCTCTAACCAGTAGAATGCTAGCTCATCTTCTGAAAAAGAAAGTCAAAGAAAGCTCAATGCTTGCTTTTCGATGCCTCAATGCAACCCTCTGGGAGAGCCATATTCTTCATGAATTGCAGTTTACATGTTTATTCAAGCCTTATATCCTCATTTGGTTTATTAGTTTATCTGTGGTCACAACTGCAAAAAGGTGTCAAAAAGACTTAATCACTGCTGTATAATAATTTATTCTGTCTTGTTTTAGTTAAATTACTACTATGTTATATTTGTGCTCTCAGTTCTAACAATAATGGACATTTATGTATAAGGATTACAAGTAACTACTTTGATTGGGAACCTTTCAAGTCATAAAGGCTGGTTTTACAAGTCAGAGGACTCACGACTCTTTTCGTGTTCTTTTTACAGAGGACCTACTCCCACCAGGCTTCCCTAACATTGACATGGGCCCTCAACTCAAAGTGGTGGAGCGCACTCGAACAGCCACCATGCTCTGTGCTGCCAGTGGCAACCCTGACCCAGAAATCACCTGGTACAAAGACTTCCTGCCCATTGATCCCAGTGCAAGTAATGGGCGAATCAAACAGCTACGCTCAGGTAAGAAAAGCCTTTGCTGCATTATGTTGTTGCCTTTTTCCCTCTTATTAACTTGAATACTTGTTTGATTTCCTAGGACATTTTTGGCAATAGCTAACATGGTTGTTTTTGTGCTTTTCAGCTAATGTGGCTGCAGTGCCCTGTCTTTTTTTCCCCCAGATTGTTAGATAATGTGAGAAGTGTGATTGAGAACACTTTGTTAGCTTTTCAACACATTCATATCTTCAGCTTGGGAACACATGATTGTTTGGTATCAGTTACTGCAACACTCACTGAAACTCATCATATCATATTACTTTCAGGTCAACTTTGTAGTAATGTAAACTTTTTAGGAACTAAAAACTATGACAATGACTGTGCAACGTGGATTTGTCCAACTGATCTGAGTAGGTTTGCATAGACCAAGAGATCTGAGAATTCAACCAATGTAGACGTGTGTAGTCGTTACATTATATTAAAGACAAATCACTTAAAGTACAACACGATATTCTGCGTTGAAAACTAAATGTGTGTTGACCCAATTAAACTTTTGTTTACTATGTTTAAACCATTTTAACATCAAATAATGAGGGCAAGCTAAATTTCCTAGATTTCCTAGATAACAACATGAAAAGCATACAATAGTATAACGGTTGAGTATTATAGCCATAGTGCTCCGGCAATGTTATTATAACCATAAATAATCATCCAAAAGATATGTTGAAAATAACGAATTACGTTTTAGAGTGTAACATTACTGAATCAGGTCAAATGATTCACAACAGAAGTGTGTCATAGTAGACAATGAGAGCAAGGTCCACATTCTACTGACACAACTCAATGGTGGATATGTTGTCTTGTTCCCATTGATTAAACCCCACTGAGGGGCCCAGTAAAGCAAAGTCTAATTATATAGCTAATTAAGTGTAGGCCCTGGAGTGGCCACGGGCAATAAGGGGTAGATATTTTAGGTCGATGATTTGTCACCATTCGAAAAATCCAATGACTCCTATTTGATTTGTTGCTGCAAACGTAAATTAGCGTAGACGCCACTAAATAAAGACTCTGTTGCCATTGAGTTCCTGCCCCAGTTGTGGCCCTCATGAGCTGTACACTCAAAATAATCAATTTGTCATCTCATTATTTATGCCTTGCCAAATACAGCAAGTCCACAGCTCCCTAAGATGCTTTTAATTTTAGATATGTTTCTTGTTTAACTTACTGGTGCCCTCCAGTTTTGAGGTAGACATTTGACTTTTAAGATTTCAAATCAAAACCAAAATATGTGTGACTATTTTATTTCTCTGGGGTGATGTTGTACAACTTACTGAAAACTGTTTCTTGGTTCATAGTGGCCCGGGGACCTCCTCTGGGGATGTTAGGTTGTCCTGAGGTGCTTTGGAGAAGGCTGTCAGCCAGTGCTTTTGACTTTAGTTTGAGGACAAAGAGCCTCCACAAGGGACTCTTTGGAAAAGAGCTCTAACGTTAATGTTTTCACCTTCATGCTCCTGTTCTTGCACTGCCAGCCTTCTGCTAAACAATTTAGGCCTTTAACATTAAAGGTGCACTGTGGTGTTTTCTTGTAAATGAACCAAAGTTGTTTACATTCACTTATTATGTGTATCCTTGAGGTCTAACAAACATATTAGTGCATGTCCTTCCTCATAAAACATTTCCAAAGCATTTTTTCATTTCAATTTGTGCATTGTTTACACCTGCGTTTGCTTGCTAGCAGTCTTCTTCACTTCAAACTCTTGTTCAGCGAAATAGCGTGAAACTACTGTCAGGATGTGAATCG
Source organism: Macquaria ambigua (assembly GCA_008360985.2). NCBI lineage: Eukaryota > Metazoa > Chordata > Actinopteri > Centrarchiformes > Percichthyidae > Macquaria > Macquaria ambigua. The sequence continues at coordinate 28,611 of VMKM01002309.1, forward strand.
CACAATACAACAAAATGTGGGCCCACTTGTAAAAACATTGCTCCATAGTGCAACTACTGGTCAAAAAAAAACTCCACAGGGTACCTTTAACTGTTCAGACTCACTGCACCTCCTGAGGTTTAACAGGCAAATATTCATAACAAGGTTGTCATGATATTACAATTTTACCTTACTAATAATACTAATACCAAGTATTAGTCTAATACCACACAAACTGAAATATAGCTTTGACAAGTTTATTGTATTGTTTCAGTCATAAATTTAGCTTGCCTTGTAGATGACATTTGAGTGGCGTGATGTGTTTTTACAAATACAATTGTAATTGCAGCTATGGTACTGCAGTACGTGGGTAGTATTGTAGGATCATGGAAATTTTCCAGACAATATTCAAAATTGTTTGCATTTGAGCTTTACTATGTTGGAAAGAAAAAAAGATTTATATTCAAGATTTAGAGAGAATTAGAGGAATGATAGACATTTTTGGTGTTTGTTTCTCATGTACATTTTGGCAGCGGGTAAGCCTGTCTACTCCACCTGTTATTCTGCTGTTATTTCTTAGGTTGTATATAATCACATGGAGGGTCAGCTCTGCTCTAAAAATTGGGTTACCTGGTAACCTTGTCAACATGGCTTTGTAAGTTTTGAGCCTCTGTGGATGATGGATAAAAGAAATTCAGCTTCCTGCCTGTTGTCTAACCTCTGTATCATCTGTCTATCTGTTTCATGTTTTTTTCGATTGTCTTTGTGTGTCTTGTCTAACTGAAACAGAATGCTGTTTTATTGTCCCTCTCTATGTGTTTTGTCTGTATTTGTGTCTGAAACTCAGATGTGTCTCAGTGCACATCTCAGAGTCTTCAACACGTTACATGTGGCTGTGACCCATAACAAAACCTAAAAAAAAACCCACATAAATAAAATAAACCAACCAATAAAATTCAACTGAAAAATAAGTCTAAATCTTTGATATTTTACAATTGACACTAAAATGGGCGTATTTGATTTCTTTTTTTTTCTTCCAAAAAACATGCCTCTAATTAGAATTATAAATTGTAAAAAGAATTTATGTTAAATAACAAATTACATTTGTGGCTTGAAAGTTCACTGCTCCTTCCACAGTATCTGGTAATGGTAATGAAAACTAAAATACTATGGTCACAAGATCCAACTAAACTGTAGCTCCTTTAATTCTTGCGTGGCAGTCACTTTCAACCTCAACCTAAAATGAACTATGTTGTTCTTCCCCTTTTTTCTATTTACTTTCCTTTTGCTTTGTCATTTTCAGAAACCTTTGGTAAGTGTCTTGCAAAGCCCAGCAAGCCCACCCACTCTCCTTGAAGCAAATGGCATATTTAAACTACTTTCTAAAATGCATGCATCCCCTGCTCTCCCCTCACCCTCGTCCTCTTTTGCCACTTGTTCCCTATGTTCCGTTTCTATTTATCCTTAACTTTTACTTTTGTTTCACCCACACTCCTTCTTATGCCAACTTTATCTTCTTTCACCCCCCCACACTGGAACTTACAGCAGAAAGGCAAATCAAGGACAAGCAGCAGCACACGTTGGGGGGGGGGGGTTGGTTAGGTATCACGGTCCACCTTTAAGCAGCACAGTTTTATTTATATGGGGAAGACTTGCTGAGCTTTTAAGGCAACATCCTGCTCCACATTAATGCTAATATGCATAGTAAGACTTAGGAACTGCCCAGTTCAACCACCTTTTCTACAAAATTCTAGCAACTTTACTGGACTATTTGGGAGTTTAAGTACCATGTGCAAGGTTACCTTGGAAGTAGTTGTTGCCTTATGTACTTTTCCCTGACCTGTTATCCAGATTTTACCCCCTGTCACGTCTAGTTCTTTCTCTCTGCTGTGTTGCAAGACAGCAGGCTTTGAGAAAATAATTGGACTCTGTTTGAATCCAAGACAATTATTCCTGTGAAGTCATAGCCTACAGTATTTTTTGTCTTCTTAGTGAGATATATAGAATACACTTTGCTCCAGCAATACACATGACTGACTGTTTTTTATACTCTGATGTAAACGGTTGAACCTCAGCTTTCACAATAACAGCTTTGCTGTCCAAACATTCCCTTGGAAAGTGCAGCCAATTACTGATAGGGGCTGAAAGAATCTTGAGTTCTTTCCAGGTGAAGGCCACTGCAGGACAGCTGTATGGCTGAGCCCTCCAATCCCAAACTTGGTGTTGGGTCGACCAAATATTTTCTCAGGAGAGCATTTTCTTCTCTCGCCAAATTGGCCCACATCCCCACTGGTTTACAAATCTCTAGCTAAGGCTCTGTTGCCCATGCTAGAGGTGCGAGGGCTCAAGTGATAGTTACAGTTGGCAACACTCTGTACTGCTCCTGACTTTTTGAACTACTTGCAGAAATATACCCAGCCACTTTAAGTTGGGTATATTGTACTTACAGTTTAAACTATATGTGTATGTAGGAGGGCAGAAAAGGAAATTACTTTCTCTTGTTTCAATACCAAGGCTCTCGTAAGGTAATGTTAGCTTTGGGGTCTTTTTTTCTGTAGCCCTTTTGCTGGAAAGCTCATTCAGCAACCAGGCAGGATTTATGCTGATGAGAAAAAGGCCTGTGTGCTCAAGACCCCTAGGCTGCCATCTTCTCATGTCATCAGCAATTCGAGTAGCCATCTTGGGTCTCCAGGTTTTAGTATTTAGTATTTGTTCAGGGTTTTTTTTTCCTATGATAAATGCACTTCCAAAAATCCAAAAACAGAACAAAGGTAAAGGTTCTTGTGGCAGCCTTTGATCAACAGAAGATGTTGAAAAAGTACCCATTCAGATTGCTGTTAACAACTTCTGGGGGCTACCTGTTTGCTCTTTTGCTTCAGGCACACTCTGAAGGCTCAAGGGGTAACTCTGATGGGTCCTCTTCCATAGATGGTGGTGGAATAGAAACTTCTGTGAAGAGACAAGGGAGGAGAAAGGGGAACATGGGAAGTTGGATGGCAAACACAATTTCTAAAACATACTCAGCCTCCAGCTCCTGCAAATGAATCCCCCACCTTCACTCTGTGTGAGGGTGAAATGCGCATACTGATCTGAATTATTCCCACCTAAAACAAGAGATAACAAATTTTATTATATATACTGGAAGATAGAGCATCAAGCTCTTGTTTGCTAGAGAGCTGACTAGCTGGCTGACTGGTTCCTTATGTGCCAGACCATGCTGTGCTGGCGGGGCAATGATATTTGCATCAGGGTCCCCTGAGGAGCTCCTCTAGAGATGTGGAGGGAGCCTGACATTTCTCCCCAAGTCCCTGTGGCTGCAGACCCCAGGCCCTCGCTGCCTTGTCAGCCAGAACAGATTAACCAGAGGCCAGGGAGACAGTGAGAGGATTGGGAGGAGTGCATATTCATTAAGATTAAGGTCCTTTTTAATATAAAGGTTTAAAATCATGACCTGACATTGGATGGCTCCCTTACACACACAGATTTATGCACATTCCAAATGTGAATCATGCTGAGTTCAATTGCACTTAATCTGAAATGTGCAAGAAAATGCTCACATTTGTTGGCATCAAAGCTGCTCTGCAGGGAGTGCCTAGGACCTCTGCAGATGTGGTATCAACAGCCAGATTTTCCCTGAGACCTGCTGCGACACCACCAGGATCCCAGACGGGTGTCAGTGGTGATGAGAAGGTCAGCCAGACGCCCTCTGGAGGGTGGTCAGACTTTGACACTCGGCCAATCACGCAACCCCATCCGTCTCACACGCAGATGGGCAACATCTCTGGCCAGATTGCCTCTGGCCAGACTATATCCTTCAATAATATTTTTTATATATTCAGAGAGTTGTTTAACAAAACAGATGGGGTGTTCTGTGGAGCAAATAATGCCGCATTTGATAATGCGAGGAGGTCAGCGACCTGTTGAGGTATATTAGGTCATTGTCACCCTAAGCTGATCAACCCCTGGCTGACCAAAGCTTAGAAGGGGAGCTTATGGCCATTAGGTTGCGTGCCCATAATACAGGTGGATTTGCCATTGTAATTGAATACAGGCTGGCCACTCCAGACCCAGCCTGCCTGATCAGATCCTTAGCTAAGTTTTATTTTTATCTCTTCATGCTGTTTTATTATTTAATAGTTCCAATGACCTAGGTCACTCATTTCCTTTTCATTTTTTATATATTTTGTGAAACCACTGCCTTTGAACTGAACAACCTCTATCTATTACCCCTCATCCTCCTTATTACTTTCCTCTTTTTCTGTCCCTCTTTTGTCACTCTGTCCTTTATAAGGTCCACATGTGATGGCCTTTCCCTTTATAAACCTGCTTTATTAACCTTAACCTTATCCTAACCTTAACCTAACTTTGACCTTAACCTCACCTAACCTTTAACTAGTAACCCTTTAACCCCCAACTAAAACTTCATCACAGCTAAAGCAAAATAAACCGAAGCTTCTGCAGCCTCTAATCAAACTCTAACTCTATAACAACATAACCTTCCCAGACCCCTATTGTCCTTTGTCTTGTGATTACCTATGATTATGTGGTCTCTAAATCATTGCAGAAATGATTAAAATGTCCCTGTTGTTTTGCCTGGTTTTTCAATGACTCTTAACCATCACTGTGGCAAATCTAAGCATATAGTGCACTGTTTATGGTTACTGAAGGAAGGTTATCCTTTAAGATGGGTTTATAGAATACAAAAACCTTGCAAGTGTGAAATAGTCAAGAATAAATTACATTCTCTTTGAAATGTTTCTCAGAATTAATGTGATTTCCCACTTTCGTCAGACAATGTGGAAATTCCAATAATATATTAAATTATAGAATTAAATTATTTTAAATTACAGTATGGTTAATGGCAGCAATGCACACTTTCAGAGTATGAACGTATAGTATAATAACATATCTGTATACATATATAACTAAAATATGTCTATAAAGGTTTACAATTATTGACATATTTTAAGGTTTATACATAAGCACAGTGCAACACAGTGTACAGCAACAATAAAGAAAGGAAATTAATCCACCTAGGTACATTGCAAACCAGGCAGAACTTCAAACTCAGTGATTGCCTCCTACCTGCTGGTATCACAAAGGATGCCTCTGTATGCAGAGCTGCAACAACAATCTGGCCAGAAGGTATTGAACAAAACATCCCCACTACCTAGCCACCCACACCCCTTAATGTACTGTATAGGATATGGAAATTGCTGGCACCACTTTACATCTTGATTTTATTTTATTTTTTAACTGGGAGAGGTATTGTTGAGGAGGTCATCAGGCTGATTGGTTGTCAGCAGCAATGCGGGCGTTGTACCGGACTGTTGTGGTGAAGAGGGAGCAGAGCCTGAAGGACAACTCTTTCAAATTACCAGTCAGTCTATGTTCCAACTCTCACCTATGGTCATGAGTTTTGGATAGTGACTGATAGAATGAGATCACGAATACAAGTGGCCGAAATGAGTTTCCTCCGTAGCGTGTCTTTGCTCACCCTTAGAGATAGGGCAAGGAGCTCAGATATCCGGGGGGAGCTCGGAGTAGAGCAGCTGCTCCTTAGCATCTGATCAGGGTGCCTCCTGGGCCCCTTCCTTTAGAGGTTTTCTGGGCACGTCCAACTGGTAGGAGACCCTAGCGTAGATCCAGAACACCCTGGATAGATTATATCTCATCTGGCTTGGGAACACCTCAAGACCCCCCAGGAGGAGCTGGAAAATGTTGCTGGGGAGAGGGACGTCTGGACTATCTTGCTTAGCCTGCTGCCACCATGACCCTGCCTTAGATAAGCATTAGAAAATGGATGGATGGATGGAAGGTATTGTTGTTTTGTTGGTTCAGCTAGTTGGCTGGCATATATGCAACTTGCATGAATGCATGCACACACACAGGGGCCAAGCCTGTAGTGTTAATCTCAATGGGCAGTGCGCACCCTTGACCCTCAGCTCTGTGCCTGCAGGCCATCTATGCTAAGTAGGGCACCTCCTCTGGGTTGGCGCCGCCCTGCTGGCACTCTCAAGGGATTGCCAAGGGCACGTTGTTGCCATGTGTCATCCTTAGATTTAGAGAGGAAGACTAAGAGAAAGGCAAGTGGGAGGGACTGGGCAAAGACTGAGACACACAAAAACTCAGAAATAGGGAGAAAGAGAGAGAGGAATGGAGGAACAGATAAAGTAAGAAAAGAAAAAGGAGCAAGGAAAAATGGATGGAAAACATTGAAAAAAAGCCATGAGCGGAAGGACAGTTTAATGGTTGGCAGAGAGGGGGATGAAGTTAAGCTGGCTTCCCTACCCACACCCAAAGCTCTGCCTATAAGGGATGCATTTTACATCACAGCAACAACTCAAGGAACATTTAAAAGCCCACCAGCCACTGACTGGATAAGCTCAATATTTTATTGTCCCTAATGGGACATTTGGCTTACAGTCAGGCATGTAACACAGTACAAACTCACAATAAATAAAGAATAGAGAAACATACAACTCTCAGTGAAATGAAACAATGGAAAGAGCCAGGAGATTGAATGACTGGGGAGGAGGGATGAAGCTTGAGGTGAAGAGTCTATCTGTCACAGTTAAGCAGGTTTACGACTTGTAAGATAAATAAGAACCTCAATCTGTTTGATTTAACTTGCCTGAAGGTACAGTCTGAATTTCTTGTTCAGTGGGGACTCCATTCCTCCCTCAGCAAGTTTGTTCCATACTAATGTAGATACCCGGTACAGAATAGTGGCACCCCTAACTTGTTATACTGACCTCTTATTCAAGTTCAGTTGGCTGGGAAAAGGCTTTTGCCACTGGAGCGATCCATGTCAGCTTAAGGTCTCTTGCTCTGCCTTATCACCCTGAGTTGCAGCCATTATAAAACGCATGCCAAGACCTAGAGCTTCTTCAGCTCTGCCAAAAAAAGAGAAAGCGATAAGGTAATGGAGTGTGCCAGCCAATATAAAGCTCCCCTTTCCTTTGTGATACCAGCAATGAGAGGTATTGTTTTTATTTTTTCTATGAAAAAATTTCCCATCTCTGAAGCCCCATAAGAGATTACCTAATGGTTTGATAATCTAGTTCCAGTGATCCACCTTCCAACCCAAATAACTCCTCTAACTATTACTAACATTAACGTTGAACTAAACTGATGTTGTGTCTTCGTTTTTGTGTCTCCTCCAGAGGGTACCCCGATTCGAGGTAAGATGTGTAACCAACACAATGAAAAACAGGGAAAAAAATACTTTAACTGACACTAAACCAGACATAACCTCTCCTAACTCCACCCAACTGACTTAATAGGGGGAATATCAAGTGGGCTTTTCCTCTTAAAAATGACAAACTTTCTATATCCACTAACATTAATTAATATGTCATTTGTGTTCTGTGTGATCTGTACACACTGTTTGTGAACGTGATCATATATGTTTCACACTTGCCATGTCCCATGTTATCGTCGATGTGCAGTTCTTCCACCTCTGTGGGCGTTCTGTGTTTGTGCAGTCCTACCATCTCCTCCACATCACCAGTGTCAGGAAACTACTGAGCAATTCAAATTCAGTTGCTTGCTGGTTATGATAGAGGATTGGGAAGGTTGAAAGCAGAGGGGGGAGGGATGGTGAGGGTTATTACGAGGTGGTTTGTTTGCTTTATTCCTCTGACATTTAAATTTTTTGGACATGGACATGGGGCTGGAGGGTGTGGGATTGGGGATGGGAAGTTGGGGGCTGGGCGATGGTAGCCTTATTTGTTGATAAGGCCAGGCTATTTAATACTGTAAACTGTTCAACACAATCTCAGTATCCCCCTTTCTTCTGGGTCCTTCTCTGCTTTGATATCCTCATCCTTCTGTTCACCACCAGAACAGTAGCCACATTGTGTATGTTAATGCACCCGCTCACTTTCATGAGTCCTAGCTTCAGATACTCGTGGTATATAAGGGAGAAAGCATTTGATTTAATTTCCTCCCTCCATGTTACTCTGCGGCACAGCAACTTATAAAGGCAAAACTAGGGAGGTTGCTGGGTGTAATGGCTGCCATTTCAAGAACAGCAAGATGTACACCCTTTAACCATAACAGGACCAGCTTTTGTAATGTCAGAGGATGAACAGGAGGATGTCAAGGGGGGAGAGGGAATGATGCAGAGGTAAAGCAGTGTGACTCAGATTAATTGTATGATAGGTTTGTCAAATAATTCTTCCTTTCTCTTCATTTTTTTTTAAATTTCCCAGAACAATTTAACTTTCACTCTAATTATCCACCAGACTTGGTTGCTGAATCATTCTCTCCCAGTTGATTCACTGTGTTTGTTGTAAGATGTTTTTTGTTTCACAGGCTGAGCAGGTAAGTGAAGATCTCAGTTTGCCATGTACGTCCCTGTATTCATAGGGGCGGGATAAATGCTTTTAGTTTCATGTTTACAGTTTGGTACAGCAAAGGAGTGAGTCATTTGACAATAGAGCTCCTACAGTAAAATGAAGGTCCTCCATCCTCAACCATTTCATATAAGCCATATATAACACGGATCTCTAAACAGTAGCATATTCATGAACACCTGAGGTTTTAGACTTAATTCAGACCCTTTACTCTTTTAAAGCCCTCACTCAAGATCAACATAGTCAAACCCAGCTCAACTCTGCTTTGTTTGAATAAGGTCTCATAAATCATATTGTGGTGAACAAAACCAAGCATTTGCATCATTTGCATAATGAGATAAGCGCCCTGAAAAAGGCGATTTCTCCCCACCACATTACCGCATGTCGACACTGACTCACTGTCAGAAGTGTATGGCGCTTATGTAGAGAGAAAATGAATATCATAAGATATTGGAGAGAGATGCAAATGTAATTGAGATCAAGGTGTCTGAGAAGGACACAAATGGTTTGTTTGCATATGTGCATGTCCACAGACTTTCATTGTCTCTCCCACTCCAGAAAATTGAGCTTTTCGAAAAGATGTCTTATCTAAAGACCTTTGTCCTACTGCTGAGTCATTTTACTTCACTCCGTGTCAAGTCAAGTCAGTGTTATTTATAAAGCCCAATATCACAAATCACAAATTTGCCTCAAGGGGCTTTACAATCTGTACAGTATACAATACCCTCTATCCTTAGACCCTTGATTTGGATAAGGAAAAACTCCCCAAAAAACACTCAAGACGCAAAGCTCAAGCACACCATTCACAAAGATTGGATAAACGAAACAAACACACAGAGGGCGAGAGAGAGACAAGAGGAGGGGCTGAATCTCCTGGAGGACGAAGACCCAGATCCAAAACACCTGGAATGAGGCACCATTAGCCAGGGGAGAGAGAGAGGTCCCAGGATGACCAATGGTCCAGCACAGAGAGGAGAAATTGCTAATCTAACGTTGTGGATAATGGAGTCCCCTATTACTAGATTGCGTTGTTTAACCCTGTTCACGGGGGTAGAGGAGGCACTCAGGCCAACAGGTCTACCAACAGAGGCTTCCCCCTATAATGCTAAGATCATTCTGAAAATAAAAAGTAGCAAGTCTAATATGATATGGACTTAGCACAGAGAGAGTAAGTAGATGTGTAAAAGAGTGAAGATTAAGGAGAGTGAAGAGATTAAAACAGAAAATCGAGGAGGGAGAAAGAGTAGACAGCGATTGTCTCTATCTCTATCTCACGGAAATCACAATGTGCGTCACGGGAAGCAGCGTCATGGCTTTAGTCGCAAGAGCCGATTCCCAAAATGTAAAATCTGCATTAATACCTCCGAACAAAGCCTACCAGGTGCTGGCCTAAAGGTAAGCGATAGGTAGAAAGGTAGCTGGACTCCCTACCTGCTTCATTACTGATTTCATGGGAGCGTTACAAGCCACCAGATGGGCACTGACAACAATGGCATCACACGTGGGGCCCCATGCTGGTGCGATCACAGTATAATGACCTTGGGGTGGTGGCAGAGTGTGCCCAAGTGACAGCCAGGATACAGACAGAAGGAAAGGGAGACGGAGAGAAAAGGGCATTTCCATACTTGGCTGCTGTGTGTCCACACTGGCTGTCTTCTCTATTGTGTGATTATTAAAACTGCGGGTTCACAACTGCAATATGTAACTTTCCGCATGTTGTCTCCTGCTATAGTCACAAGAGGTATTTGAATTGATGCTCAACAATACAACACCAGCAACAACTGCAGAGTTGTTGTATGGAAACCTGCTGAACCAGCGGGGCAAAACTTGGAAATACACCAGCCAATGAAGTGGGATACTACTTGGCTTATAATGTTTATACATGCATGAAAATACAAACATAGTCTGAAACTTGTTAATTCCAGTTTGCTTGCTGTTTTCAACTTTATCTGCATTGTCAACCAGGACAGGTTTGGCCTGACAACATTTCTCAATAGTGGAGTGCATCTCTAAACATGTAATTGTAATTAGTTTTTTTTTTTTAGTTTTATGACAGTGAATCTAAATATTTGAAGTAATGTATTAGTAGAAATATTTTTGTAACTATTCCTCCTGAATCGTTAAGTGTGCCCTGCACTCTTCTGTGCACATCAGTGAGTTTAATTCATGTACTGGAAAGGTTATTATTTTGAGTGTGTATCCACTTATACAGTAAGATGCTAATTTGAGGTTTTAATTGCACTGTAGTAGAGTTTTAGTGAGCAGTGTTGGGATGAGAGGGTAGAGAGGAAACTGCAGGAGAGGAGATGAGAAATGAGGGACTAATGAGAGACATGAACTGAAAACGAGAGATAAAATGATGAAAAGAACACCGGCAGGGTGGAGTGTGCTGCGGAAGGAGCAAGAGGGAGGGAAAGAAGGAGTGAGTCTTGGCCAGCCGTTTTGTTGATCGCCTAAACAAATCAATCAAGGCCCGCTGGAGCACACTAATTGAATTACACAAATGGGACTGGGGGGGTACACATGGCAAAGCTTCTACAAAGCAGCGACAGGGGTGGGCAGACCACAGCTTCAGGCACTTTCTGAAATTAATCATCCATGCTGGCCCCTCCTTGCTTTTCTTTTATCCCCTCATCTGTCCTTCTGTTTTTCTGTGCTTGTCTGTCTCTTCAACTCTTCCACCCACTCCTCTCTGAATGTTTTGTTCTTTCTCTCTCTCTCTGCCTCTCTATTGTGCACTGCACCTCTCCCAAATGAGACTTTCTGTCTGTCTTTTTGTCCTTCTTTTCCCATATTAGTTTTCCCTGCCTTCAAGACATATCTAAATCCTCGCGAAATTTTGGCAAGAAAATGGTGAAATGTTAATATACTGAAGACTACTGGGACAAAGTATCCTCTCTAAACAGCTTTGGTACAAGAATGTCTGTTCCCGAATCTGAATTGGCCTTCCAAAACATGTATTTATTGAACTCTGCCCAGGCAGTCTTCTTTGTTATCACACCTTGGCACCTCAATGCTCCTCATCAGATCAGCCTGCGGCATGCAGCACTGTTAACCAGGGCAGCTGTCACGGCTGGGACAAATGCCCCAGACCCACTGCCCATTACAGCCTTCTTTTTCGAATGGATGAAGGCAGTGAACATGCTGCATGACAGCCAGGAGTGGGTAGCTGTGGAGATTGGAGGTTGTGAGTGTTGGTGGGCAGGAAGGGTCACATTGGCAGAGATGGAGACTAATTGGTCCACATGGAAGTGATGTCATTATTATCCAGGACTTTATTTGCTTGAATTGTAACCACAGTTTTTTTCTTCTTTTGGATTCTAATGGTGCAGCATCATGGAATAAGACAAAAAGAAAAAAAATGGCACCAATCTTTTCTCCCTCTGACCCAGAAAAACATGAATTATTGCTCAGCAGGGGCGGTACTTCCTGGGATTTATGGATGGTCAATATGGCCTGTAAGTGGGTTGAGAGACTGTCCTGGACATTCTCAGATCTTAGGTTCAATTCCCACAACAGCTCACATAATGTCCTTCAACATTCATGTGTCCTTTTTAAGTGTCCTTGAGCAAGATAAAGTAGCAAATAAAGTAGTACTTGCTCAGTAATTGCAGGTCACTCTCACAGCTGGAGTTCAATACTTACAATGTAATGTAATAAAATATACTAATAATTTTTATATAAAAGATGAAATATTTCATATGAGCATTACTAGTTGTATGAAAGAATATTTCAATGATATTTTCTGCAGTCACTGGCACTTTAGTACTGCTGTACCTGCAGAGGTCATATTTGTACCTGCAAGAAAGTACTTTTTTTCTAACTTAAACAACCAGTCACCACAGTCAAACTGTACTGATAGCATATAAAGTAAAACTAGCCATGCTTGTTATTCATCATGTCATCTTTTGGCAAGTACAATAGTCAACTGTCATGAACTGTTTTTCATGTTTCCTAATGAAATCAAGCAAAACAAACTGGTCTTTGGTAGTTTTTACTATTGTTGTGTTTGTGATAAGACTTCATAGCTGGAGTCAGGGAAGACATGCCGTTAAGGCCCCATATAGGACTCACTTCATAAGCACAGTACGGCCATTTTGTGAGCGACACCGTAAATTGCTGTTTGTCGCTAGGCAAGTCTTTATCAGTAAAGGCCCATTGTGTGAACAGACTGGATGCGTGATTTTTATTGTGCGTGTTAAAGATAATTTTCAGCATTTATTTCATTCCTTGTGTTTCCTCATTTCGTGATAAAAGAAAAAAAAAATGCCAATGGCCACTCGCGCTCTGGTGAGCCACAGGGTGGCAGGGTAGACGGAGCACAATTATGCAAAACACAGAGTGCAGTCATTTTGAAAAAAGACAATAGCAAATGGTTGGAAAGAGACACATGCTGGTGACAAGGGTTTTCAAAGGGTGGAGTTCGTTTTGTGTGCGCTCATGCCCATGCATGCTGCTGCTGGAGATAAGACATCAAAGAGGCTTCGTTTGGATTTGTATGTTAAAAGCCCTTAGAGGTCTGTTGTCTTTAAATGCTAATATTATCAGGCTTTAAACTGACTGCCTGATCCCCCAAAAAGAAAGAAATTGTATTCTTTTATATGGTTGCAGAGATCATTAATTACATCAGTGGGATAGATTCATTTAAATTAACTTTTGTGGTTTACAAAAGACAAAGCTGGGACTAGAAGAAAACATATGATATAGGAGAGTGGAAATGACAAAATGGACAGAACAGGTATGGAACTCACACAGTGTGGCACAACACATATAACACTAGAGGGATATGTCCTCTCTATGTGCAAATCTAACGGGGAGAGGAGCATATAGCATCTCAAAATAGAATGAAGTTGTGATTTCTCTTGTGCTCTCCCCCTCTGTCTTAGTGTTTTTGTTCCTCTCCTTCTCCAGCTCTCACACTGGGCTTCCTTCATCAAACATTTGTTCACACAGATTTAATTTTATCCACTGTCTACAATTAAATTCATTATTTTTGTTGTTCATCTTCTTCTTTTATTTTTTTCAATGTTAATCCAGTTAAGATAAATCTTAACTCACCCAGATTTTCACAAGGGTAAGAATAATGTCAAACATATCATTTTCAAGTTTTGAAACAGAATAATAATAGGCAAGTGTAAGACAGAAAATAAGAAATGAAATATATGAATAAGAATAAATCTCTCTTTTACTTCCTCACTTTTTTCCTACCTCACTTGTTCGCCCTCTCTCTGTGTTCTGCCAGCAGAAGGAGTCTTCATGTGTTCTTCACAACTCCACTGAATAATAGCTGGAATATGTAATGAAACCAATAGGGGCTTGGAAACAATAGATAATGCCTCCTAGAGAGGAGCCTCCACCAAAGATGGCGAGGAACAGATGAAACTCTCAATCCCCACAAAGACTCCTCTATTTTTCTCTCCTAGTTGCTCTCTCTCTTTCGCCAGAAGGTACAATTCACAGCAGCCAGTGTTGGTTTTAATTGTCTCTCAATTATTTTAGTTTGGCTCATTATCTGTCACCCATCCACATGTTGGTGGCTGTGTTTTGTTGACCTTCAGATGACATTTTGTTAAATATTATTTTCAGATAAAGACATTTGTATTTGTTGGAAGCATTTGGACCTGTGGACCTTCAGCAGTTGGCACACATGGAATGAAAACATGAAATAGCACAGATTTAGCTATTTGGTAACATTCAACAAAAAGGGGGCTTTGGCCCTCAACAAGCCCTTCAGCGTTATTATTTATGAAGCATTGAAAAAATTGTACCAACTTTAACTTCAGCCTTCCAAAGATTTTGTAATTCAGCACAGGGACCTAGGCTGAGGAGCCGCTGGCAGAGCTTCCTGGAACCGTCCACCTGGAGTTGAACTTCACACAGTCCTTACTTTGTGGTCTCCCTGGTGTTGAGGCGCTACGCTTCTGAGCACATTCCAACCCACCTGCCACCGGGCTGGCATTTGCTGTTCCAAGCGCACATCAAACACATCCAAATCAGATCCTCACATAAATGCGGAGCGAAAGACTCCACCACCTGCACTCTGCAGGTAGACGTTTTCATTTGGTTCATGAGCTGTGTGCCAGGAACTGGTCACTCTGGGGGATGAGGATGATCTGAGCTATAGAGGGAAATGAAGACAGGAAAAAGAATAGAGGAGTATAGATTGTTGTAGCTTCAGGTCTGTTTTCTTTTTTTAAGAGTAGATATCTTTGTACTGACTCCAAGGTGTAAAATACTCTTAGAGTATTAGGCCGTGGCCAAGGTGGAAGCGTGACTAATCTTTATAATTAAGCAGGATCGATTGTCTCATTTGTGGCACAGCTGAAAAGTGTTATTGGAGCAATGTTCCAGGATAGTAGCTTTGTACAACATTGTGTTCCCGCCGCTTGCTGATGTGATGGAGTTGGTTATGGTATTTTACAAAGCATCCTGGGCAGCGGCTGGCGTATTGATGCTTCCTGGCTAAACACTAACGAGCGATGGTGCTGTGTTTGTCAGGGAGGCCTGGGCTGCAATCTGTCTGCTGAGCCAGCCAGAAGCCCTAATGATATCATCAGGAAGTGCCGTCAACAGCGCTCTAACGAGGAATGATCTGACGCCCGTAGCTTCACCTCCCTCCTCCGTCACGCCCCTTCTCCAGTGTTGTTGCCAAGCATTTAGGTTGAGTTTATTTGCGCATACAAGAGATAAAATCTAAAAAGAGATAAGTCTGTTTGAACCACATAAGCCCTAAGGCATTGATATAAAACCTTATACCCTAAAATGTGACAATATTGGAAAAAAGACTGAAGATAAACAGGAGAGGTGAATGTGAATTTAGTAAAAAATAGAGAGAATACATCAAATCTGGAGTGAAGAGTAATTAAACAAAACACATGAATAACGGTGCGCCTTGGTAGCCGATGTTACAGCACATGCCACATAACTGCAACGTCGTAGGTTCGATTCCGGTCGGTGACCTTTGCCGCATGTCGTAACCCCTCTCTCTCCTCCCGTTTCCTGTCTGCCTCTTCACTATAAAACTGTCCAATAAAGTCAAAAAAAAACAAAAAAAAAACAATACATGAATAACAAGTAAAAGAGAATACAAATGAATTTAAACAGTCCAATCACAATGGTAGCCAGTATATCAGTTCAGTGATATTTTTAATTTTTCTCTCCCTATATGTTTACAAGATCTATTGTAAGAATGAGATGCGTCTTTATTCAATTCAATTCAATTCAGTTCTATTTATATAGCGCCATATCATAACAATATTCTGATCTTTGAGCTGTTTAACTGCAGAGGGGCTGAGCTGCTGCATTATGCACCATGCCAGTGTTCATTTGGACATGAACTATATGTCTGGATACTTTCCCATGACCCCTCTTACCCCAGCACATACAGACTCCCTTGGTGAGTGCTATGCAAAGGACGATTTGCTAATCTCACTCAGTTTACAGAACACCCTTCTCCATTACCTTTCATCACACTTACATCATTAATTTGTCCTAATCGTGTTTTTTTTTTTTAAAGAGATCTGATGTCTTACATGAGTTGCATACACCAACACAGCTACAAATTTAGTGTGACTGATTCAGTCCACATTTTTATTTATTTAATTCTCTTTTTATGGTTGGATGGCTGAGGCTGGAGAGGAACCCAGTTTGTCATGGCAATCTGCATTAGCTTTGCAGAGAGAAACAGTTCTTGACAAAATGGTCCTGAGAAATTCAAGATATCCTCCATTAAGAAGATTGTCAGACTCCTTCATGCACTGTCACTGACAGATCAACTAATCATTTCCTCCCTGCTTTCTTTCTCTCTCTTTTTCTCTCTCTTCCCTCCATCCCTTCTTGTCTTTGTTGGATGTTGTCATTTCCCAGGTGCCTTGCAGATCGAGAACAGCGAGGAGACAGACCAGGGGAAGTACGAGTGCGTGGCGTCTAATGTGGAAGGCGTACGCTACTCGTCCCCTGCTAACCTTTATGTGCGAGGTAGGGAGCAACCCGGCCCCAGAGCCAGGCGAAAAAATAAAAAATAAAAACATCCACCCATTCTAACTCAAATGTCTGCACAGTGCAGCTCAGCTTTAAGTGGCATTAATGTTGAGCTTAACAAATGATAATTGCTTCCATTCTAGCCCAGCTGTATTTGCACAAAATGTATTTTGCAGAGTAGTATTACCCAAGTAATATAAATCTTTTAGCATTGATAGTATTGCCTGCCCACAAATGTAATTTCATATGCACTGAAACTTCCAAATGTAAAACTATAATTGACCAACTAATGTTCTTCTCTGTTATGATGTTATGCTCCATTTTGTCTTTGAATGCCCTCCCCTACTCACTCGGAAGGAAATGTGTAGCACAACAAGCCGTATGTCTTTACCTTATCAGTTGTAAGACGCCTTTTACCTGTAATTGTGTGCCCGCTAAAATGTTTCACCCTCCGTCAAAGTTATGGAACCCAAAAAGAGTCGGGAAGGACTTCTTTTTGATTAGTTTTTTTCAGGTACAGGAGCACAACGGTAAGTCTTGATTTTGATTGAGTGGCGGGGTATTAATGCCCACCAATCAAAATCTCAACCCCTTTGCCTTCTCCAGATTTGGGGGTAAAAAGGATTTGCTTGTGGTGAATTAATAGAAAAGGACTGTTAACACAGTCAGCTGTTCAGTATTACATAAAGAGTGCTCTATCGCATAGATTATAAATAGTACACTTCCTCTACTTTTTCTTCATGGTGTTCTGAAGCATAAATCCATAGTATTCCCCTGTTTCTGCTTTGGGGTATTATCTTTAAAGCCTTTACAGTCAGTAGTAAATTTGGCTGGCATGTTCCAGCAAAGTGAAGATATGAAAAACAAACAGTCACAGGGAACGTTGAGTTTCATAGGAAGCAGGCAATGAAGACAAAAGCCTACCCTCCACCACTAGTGCTAAATGACAATGAATCCCCATTGAAGGAGCTTTGATAAATTGAAGCAGATGCATTTTCGACATCCATTATTTATATTGTGCATATTAAATAAAGATGCCTCGGTATCTACTCAGTTTGTTCCCTCTGCTGTGTACCAAATAACTTTGTTCCCAATAAATAATTCACTACTCTGACATTATAAAATGGGTCAGGGAGCTGCTTTTTCATTATTATTGCTATTATCATACCCTGTGAAGTAACAGCATAGGGAAGAAAAATTCAACTGTGAGGAATAGAAGGTAAAAAAAAAAATGGTTCATCAAGATTAGTGTCTCTTCTAGCCAGCATTCACCCTGGAGTCTCATACTGTCTCCACTGTGATGCAGTGACACTTAATGTCAAGTAGCTGTCCACCTTTTTCATGTACAGCAGCGTAGAAATTAAAAGGTTCAGGGCAAATTACAGTCAAGAGCTCTACAGGAATCATTAAATAACAATGGGAACACTTTGTTGACACAGCACTGGGATGTTTAGTAGTTCCTTTGGTCAAAAACACACAGCTATACCCTGATATCATTTCCAACAATTCATGCAATCTCCATGAACACTGGCTTCATCAGCATGCTTTTAAAAGATTACACAAGGGTCATAATTACTCAGGTACTTTCACACTATGTAACACACTTGTTATGCCTTGATGGTGTCAACCTTTGTCTGTTTTCAGTTAACTTTTGTCAATCAATTCTGATACTTGATGTTGACTATGTTTTGTTCACAAAGCAAAATGCACTCGAGATTAGCAGCTGTGGTAGGGATCAATTTTCAGGACAAAACAAAACAAAATAACAATCCTAAATTTTATCTGGGGCATATTTTACCAGGGCAAATTGAGACTACAATCCAAAAAGAAACCATAATGACAGTGCTACTGATTGGCTTTTAACAACATTTACTCTGTCTTGAACTGCAGCTGCTAATTTCAGCCCAAACTGTGTCTTTTTTTCTTTTCTATCTCTCATTAGTTTTTCTTTATTTTCTCTTTATTTGGTTTCCTTCTCTAACAAAAGCAAATACAGCCACCACAGGAACCTCTCCTTGTGGCTATAAGGAGCTTGTGAAATTTTGATTTATGAGTATGGTACGCTTGATTTGACTCCAGTGGCGCCTCACTATTTTTCCTTACCAGGCGACAGTGTGGCCACTGGGGTGAATCTGATTGTTTTGGTTCAAAGTTTATTTAAGGGGGGGGGGCAGGCAAGTGTACTTTCAAGACGGGTGTCACTGATAGCTGGGGCAAGGGAAAAAGAGGAAAAAAGGATTAAAGAAAAGGGAAATGTAGCTGCAGCTAAACACCTTGAGGTGGCTTTTTTTACTCTCTCTGTGTTTCCCCTATTTTTCTCTTCTCCTCATGTCATTGTGTTCTGCATCAACCCCTTTACATCCCTCAGAGCTTCGAGAAGGTTGGTGTGTTTTTTCTTTTTTACTTTTTTTAACCCACATTTGAAAAAAAAATTCAACATGTTAAAAAATTTTAGCTGTATTTGCCTATTACAGAGCTCGATTCATTACTAATTTGAAGAAATACTAATCAGTTAATCCAAACTGCTAAGTGATTATGAAAGAAATGTTTCTTTATTTCCAAGGAAAAAATGATGAAAGCAAACCCGATTAGCTCGGGTCTTGTTAATTTACTTTTATGTTTGCATTGTGGGGCCTTTTCTCGTTTTGCATCCTTTGGTATTGCTTCTGCACCTAAAGGCTTTCTTGCACGTGTTGTCATGGAAACCCAGCACGTGTAAATAACAGGACCTGTTGCATGATGGGAGAATGTAACTGAGCTTGCATGCCTGTACAGAATCCCTTTGGCTGTGTTGGTCTTTTTCTTTCTGCATTCCCTGTGTTTTGTTAAACTGTTTCCTTCTCTTTCATTGGTTTCTCTACAAATGTTTTCCCTGATACAACCCTTTTTTTGGCTTTCCTTTATTTAGTTTATTTTTTGTGTTGTGATTATGGTGTTGTGTTTGTGTGTTGTTTTTTATTTTATTTTTTAGTTTCAGTTCTGTTCCTAAACTTACTTTTCTGTTTAAAATGTTTGTCTTTTTGTGGTTCATTTGTGTGTGAGATTTGTGTTTCTTTTTCAAAATGATGCTGCTCTGCTTCTTGAGTCTCGGAGTGCAAATGCAAATGCCGAATGAAATAAGTGTGTATACAGCCAGTGTTCCTGTCATCTTGTTTATAGCGATCCATTACTGAAAAAATTAGACCTGATTGGGTTCCTGATGATTTCAGGCAGCCATTAAGGGATGCCATTTACAGTGTCATGTGGATCAATAACAATATAATGACTTCGACATCACATTTGCTGTTGCTTAGCGGGTGCTCAAAGATACTTTTATTTTCATATGGTGGCAGCTAGATGTGATTGGTTTTGTTGAGTGACTGCTGTTTGTGTTCCCTCGCAGTCATGACACTCAATCAAATTATATTATTCAAAAGCCCTCCGTCCCTTGTACATACACACACACGCTCTCATAGAATTGAATTGATTTTCAGTTTGATGTGACTAAAGTAATGAAGATTCTCAAACTGGACTACAACAAAACACAATAATTTGTTTTTTGAAGCGTTCATACTGTAGGCCTATAACAATAATGAGGAGAAAGTGCTAAATGAATTGGAGATCAATCCAAGCAGCATTTACTGATTTATATTGCAATTGCCTTTGTACCAACTTCCCATCATCTCTTAAGATGTTCCGCCTAAATGTAAGCATCAGCATGTACACCAGGTTTTCCAAGATATATCCCACTGAATCATATCTATATCGAATCTCATGTCATCTTCTGCAGTGAGTTTGCCTGTACATTTTACAGCACCACTAGTCTTATAAAATACTTAAGATACGTATTTTTGGAAAGGAACCACGGTTTTTGGCTAGGGGTATTACATGTGGCTCAACAAGTCTGGGTAGATCAGGCATATCATTCATTCAGATAGAAGAGATAACACACTTCCACCCCTATCAGTCTCCTCTGAGAGTGGGAGTATTTGTTTGTGTGGCTGTCAAAGTGTGCTGATCTCCAGGGGATTAGACTGATCTCTGTAAAGTCTCTGAAAGTCATTGAAAATGACTACTCCTCCAACAGCAAACGTATTGGCAATTTCCATGCTTTGACAACCTTTATTCATCCATAGGAGTATATATGTTTTTCTCAGAAACACACTGCACCAAATTTACCTCTGGAATCTGCTCATTTTACCCAAAGTCTTTTGCTGTTGGCAACTTCGGAGCCCAAATATATTTTGCACCTTGACAGTTGCTATTTACCTGCAAGTATGCATAAGCAAGCAAGATAATTTGAATTGGTGGTTTGTCTTGCCATTTGTAAGTAACTACTCAGCCTTTTTGCTTGTCAAGAGTTTATATGAGCCACAGTAAGCCCCAAATTATTAGTAAGGTAAAGGCCCTCAAAAATTATTCAGTTAGCCAGTGTTTCCTTTGAGAAGATGCTGAGCATAGCTAATATATTTTTGGCCCCCGTCTACCACATCCATGCCATTTCCTTCCATTGCACCAGCCACATCATTTGTCCTTAAGGCAAGTCATTAGACAAATATATATAATCATCCCTTCTGATCTAGCAGTTATCCCAGACACAAATGAGGGCTTCAATTCCAACACCTCTATGCACCAATTGGCTATCAAAAGACTTTCTGTCAGTAATTGAAACAGTTGAGTCTGTGAAAGCCACCAGTCAATAATCTGTCACTAATACCCTTCTCATAATAGTGTCCACAAAGCATGGCACAATCCCACTGTCAGAAACAGAGAATAATGAAAACCTGACAATGTCTACATTTGGTCTTTATATCTGATTGTAAGTCCTAAGAATAACACTGATGCAGAAAGACTGCGCTGTGATGTACGCATGTGCATGTTTGCCCTCCTACAATGGTATCTGCCTGATTTTTGAATGTGCTTGCATGTCCTGCTATGCATTTGTGTGTAACGTTGGGAAAGAAAGCTAGATTACACCTTATGTTCTCACTGGCCAAAGCAAAATCCTGCCATCTCTATTAGATGTTTGTCTCAAGGAGTCCTGAAGTTAATAGCCACCCCTCAAAAACATCATGTTGCTATCAGAATTGCATTTATTTTTCATACAAAACAAAATTTCCATTACCTCTTACTCTAATGCAAATATATGAATACACTCCCTTTCTCAATCCAACTGATAATATTCACTGAAGGGATCACCACAGTGAGGGGACATACTTGCAGTATCATTTGGCTGCTTGTCATCTACCTGTAAGTCAATAGAAACAAGTGATGCACTCTAAAATCCCCTCAATCCACTGCTTGCTATTATTAGATACCCCTGCCATGATTCCTGTCAGTTTCCTTTAGGTAATAATTTCCATTTTGATGAGCCACCGATAGTGACTGCTGTAGCATTGGCGCAGCCAACGTATGTTAATACAGGCCGACCCCTGCGGCTTATATGTAAATGCCGTAGGCCTCACCCAGCAAGTGTGACTAAAGGATCTCCATACTGCGCCTGTGTCCTCAGGCAGCAAGAGGGTGTAATCTCAGCTTCAAGGTGACACTAAAGGCTGCACATTATTTTGGCTTCCCCCTTCATTTTGGGGCAGCAAAAACTGCCTCACCAAAATGGCCGATAATGTCCACCTTCTGACCTCTGTTTTTTGGCACAAATCCCTCCACAACACCGCCCACTATTAGAGTTAGTGCAGTACTCTGGCGTTCTCTCTCGACTGCTTTTCACCTCGTCCACTGTAAGGCTTCTTGTCTTTCTCTCCACATTGGGGCTTGAAACAAGATTATATGTTGTTAGTAGTCCAAATGAAAGGTATATGTTTGTTTTATTTTCTCTCAATTCCAAATGGGCCAGCTGGGCTCCTGGTCTCTGTGAATGAGGAGCCTGTCCATGCAATTGGGATTCTTTATTTTCTTTGTTTCACTGGCACTACATTTTAAAGGTAGGATAGTATAGGTGCCACACACACACATGCACAGCTTTTGAGAGCTTACCGGACCATTGACATGTCAAAGTTGAACAGTCCACTTGAACATTCACTCATTTCATACATGCCTGTGTCTGGCTAATGATAGTGCAGTGACTCATTTGTATGTGATACTGACATTTCGTCACATAGTTAATATTGTTCCCCAACATGTCTACTGGGTTTTAGATATATAGTGTAATATGCTGTAGTATCAACTGACCTTGAGCTCTTGATCTTCTGTTGTAACCAAAGACCACATTTATTTATGTGTCAGACACACTGTGCATGCTGTTGAGAGGTAGACTCCCCCCCAGCTTTCCATCATCTGTGTTTTCCAAATTGTAGTTTGATTACCTATTATTCATTATAGAGTGCCCCATTGCCATGAAGCCTTTAAGCAAGGACATTTTTGTGTATTGGCTCAGTGATTTGTATATTTCAAATTTCACTGGCCAGCCACAGCCAAAAGTTACCAGCACTTGGCAGGCGGGTGGTGTTAGTTCCCACATTGCCCTGACAGTGTAGGTACTCAAAGGTGAACAGAGCCATCTTCCTGTGGGGAAACCTCATTCACTCAGCCACTACAGCTCCTGGTCCATTGGCTGACCTGAGCCCCAGGGAAAGAAGAGCACCATCAGACACACTTTGATTGGACAATTCCCCTAAAAATCAGACCATGTTCGTCCTATTCAGTTTTCACCATTCTTTTGGATTGGAGGCAAACTTCAAGCAGAGACAAATCATGGCTGAAAAACATCTAATAGTATTGATGCATACCTCTTTGTTGAACACAGCTGCACTCTGGTACTGTCTATGCTGTTCGGACTTAGTTCTTTTTGTGGATTTGTTCAGTTTGATTTGTTTCCTTTCATTTGATTTTGTGCGTGTGTGTCTGGAACAATGCTATATTTGGGAATGGATGGCATGCTTGGATGGGCTTGGGTGACATTTTTTGGATTGTATTGGTTCCCTGGTGTCTGCCCAAGTGGATGGGGGCGCACCTGTATATGTCACTCATGCCATAGCTACACCCATGCATGTCCGTGTGAGGAATGGGCTGCCCTTTCACCTTTGTTGTTTCGTTAGGCATTTTTTGACAAATTAGCAGATATACAGTATATTTTCTGTCCCTATATGATGGGCTTTTTTTGCCTTTTTTCAAGTTCAACACATTTTTTAGAATATCTCCCATTTGGACTCCTAACTATCTAATAATACCTGTCATGATGAGACAAAACATGATTTCTCAACCAAAAGGTCAGTGTCCCATTGTTTAATTTAATTTTTTTACAGTGAGGTCAGAGCAGAACAGATTATGATTCTTTGATATGTTTTACAACAAATCTTTTTAATAAGACATTTTTGCTTCTAATGGAGGCATTTTGTTCAGATTGTAATCTATGGAAATTTGGCATTTTTTAAGGACAGAATACTATTTGAATCTGCTATTGACCGTTTTTCTTGGTACATTTTATGCCAAATCAGTGTGTGATTTTGTGTACCACAAAAGGTCAGCGATTCATTTTTTGCCCTCAAGGTCAGGTCGTGTTTTGCCCAAGGTAGTAACACAATTGATATTAACAGTGAATTACAGGACAGGACGGTAGAAGGATGCATGTAGAGTAGTACAGAGGAGGACAAATCAAAAGTTGACTATTAATGTTTTATAAATCTTTTTACATGTAAAGCAGAATGCAGTGTTGTATTACTAAAAATGACATGGCTGTTAAAAGCCAGTAACAGTAGATGTGTTTTCACCATTTGGACGTTGCACATAGTTCTAGCTTGCTTTTATTTACTAACATGCTTGGCCCCTACAGACTACATGTGAACATACTGTATGTACATTTTAGTGATTAATTCGGTGCTCGGGTCAGTAAATGTCCGTTTTCAGGTAAAAATCCCCTCAGTGTGTGTGTAGGTGATATTTGTGCCCTTAGTTTGTTGGAAAAAGTCAAACTAACCCATGCAACGATCATAAGAATCCCATTTGGATCGACACGGTGTATTTTGGAATGCTACCTATCCTTGATGCCCCTCTCAGTCTCACCCCCGACTCTCCCTCTCAGTCCCCACCGACCCCCCCCACACACACACACACACACCTCACATCCGCCCACCCAAAGACTTGCCAAGTCACATTTGCATTGAGGTGCAATGTTTAAGGCGGGGAGGAGGGGAGGTGTAGTTGATTCTTGATTTTAAGCCCCAGTGTGTGAGACCTCCAAACCCACTTTGAGCCATGGTCTTTTTTTGTTTGTTTGTTTTGTTTTGATTTAGAATCACAGTCTCCTTATTCTATCCCCCCACTTATGCCCTCCTCCTCCTCCTTCCCTTTCTCCGACAATCCAAACCCCTCCCCTTCCCCTCTGCGTACTGTACAGTATGTCTGCGTGCCCATCCGTCACTGTCTGTCTGCCCGTCTCCCTCTGTCTGTCTTCTTGTCTGCTGTCTTGCTGCTTGAGTCTGTTTTGTTCTGCCTCGTGTCTTGTCTCTCGTCCCTGTCTTTCCTGTCTTGTCTATCTGTCTGTCTCTAAGTCAGCTCTTCCATTTAGTTCATCATTTTTTACTTCTACATCTGCACTACTTTGCTTCTCTCTCTTTGACCTTCTTTGCATCCCAACAAACATTTTGACATTGAATAGATGTAGATACTTTGGTTTGTACCGGTGTTGAAAAGCTGTTTAAAATAGAGACACATGGAAGTTATAGACCTCTGTAGTAGTCCATAGTTGTTGCCTGTATCTTTTTGGTGAATTCAATACCTAAATATATTTATGTATTTTTGTACAAAATAAGTACAAAACTATATAATATTTACTTTTTAATGTACCACAAGACGGTTTCTCTGGCTCAATACAAGGTGGCACCTAACCATCAGGCATGTAAAACATTTTTTCTCATATGATTATGTATGTTGGAAGTTTGGTGTTCAACCGTCAAAACAAATACTGTCGCTCACCATAGATTTATATAGACAAGGAAAGCCCTGCAATATGTAACACATTATTTTGTACTTAGTTAGTGTTGAATTTGGCCACCTCTTGCATGACACTATTTGTCAAGTGCTTGCTGGGATGCCTCTCATGAACACACAGTGTTTTTGCTAACTCATACGCTTTCACTCTCTAACTCTTGCATACTGTACACACGCACAGTCATGCCTATACCAACGCAAAATATATATATACATCTATGTATATACACATACACACACATGCAAGTACACAGTACCTTTCGAGCCCTTCCTCTGCGTCTCAGACTCATTATCAACCTCCTTCCACTCAACTCCTATCATGAGTTTTGAGCTCTTCCCTGTCTCCCTCTCTTAGCTGTCATCCTGCCCTTATTCATCTACCCCTATCTTTCACTTTCCCTCTATCTCTATTTCTTGTTCTTTGGATTTCTACACCCTGTTGATCCAGTTCTGTTTCTTGACTCCAACACTCTGTGATAGTAGACTCTCTAGCTACAACTACTATAGTTCTTTTTCTATGTATTTCTAGGCACACACCGTGTTCCTCAATACTTATTTTGTGTTAACTGGGACTGCGATGTGACAATGTGCCACCATCACATTATGTCACATTTGCTGGAGAAAAACAAAGTTTACACAGCATTGAAGTGGGTTACCCCCCCCTTCATCCTCCTCCAAACCTTCCCCTCTCTTTTTCTTCCTCTGTCACTCTTTGCTCCTCTGTTCCCTTTCTTTCTATCCTCTCCTCAGATGCTTTATCCTCTATCTTGTATTTCTTCTTTCCTCTCCAATCGTCTTTTGTCTGGGCATGCTAGCGAC
This sequence comes from Macquaria ambigua, assembly GCA_008360985.2. Lineage (NCBI taxonomy): Eukaryota > Metazoa > Chordata > Actinopteri > Centrarchiformes > Percichthyidae > Macquaria > Macquaria ambigua. The sequence continues at coordinate 54,674 of VMKM01002309.1, forward strand.
CCTTCAGTTATATTCCTCTATGCATTTTATCTCAATTTTTATATCTGATTTTGTTATCATTTACTCCTTAATTTACCTCGGTCTATTTATGCATGCTGTCTGTGAAACTGATAGCTGCATCTATCAATGGAACCGTGTCAGATCTTAATAAGGCTTTGTCCAGTGGATCTACCCTAAACCACAAAAATCTGATTAAAGTTTCTCATCTTTAAGATATCTAGGTAGAAGAGACAGGTGTCAAGTGCAAACTTATGCTAGAATGTGTTTAGAGACCTTGTAGAGATGGTCAATAGCCCAGTAACCCTACACTTCCTGTGCTGTGGGAGAAGCCTGTAATGGCCTACTTCCTGTTTGGCATGAGTGCCTGAGAGGACAGGAAGTTCCAGGTTGCCATGTTGGCCTTATGTGATAGCATTGTCACATGGCCTTTACTACACACCTTCATACTTCGTGATCAGGTTATGTCATAGTTGTATATATGTCAGCAGTTCAGTTCCAAAGATGAGAAACTCGTAATAGATTTTTGTGTCTTTAATTGTGCTGTGATGGGTCAAATATTGGTCAATGGAACCTTGTTGCTATGAATCGTTGCTTTATTGTTAATCTACATTGTTGTTGAAGCAGTTCTGTTAGTTTAGTTCCTTCTCATTATTTGTATATTTTTATGTTTTGAAAAGTCTACTTCTTTTATATTGTGTTTTAGTTCACATTTACAATGTTGAACCTTTTGTGTTAAGTATTTCCTTGACAAGGGTCCATTTTCATCTGCCTCTCTTGTTACCTCTCTTTTTCTCTTTTTTTTTTTGACTCCCTTGCCCTCTTGTGTCATCCTCTCCCCTTCCTCATGCCTTCTCCCAGTCCGACGGGTGCCTCCTCGCTTCTCCATTCCACCAACGAGTCAGGAAATTATGCCTGGTGGAAGTGTGAACATAACGTGCGTGGCAGTGGGGTCGCCCATGCCTTATGTCAAGTGGATGCTGAACTCAGAGGACTTGACACCGGAGGATGAGATGCCAGTGGGCAGGAATGTTCTCGAACTGAGCAGCGTCCGTGAGTCAGCCAACTACACCTGCGTGGCCATGAGTAGCCTTGGCATCATTGAAGCTGTGGCGCAGATCACTGTCAAATGTAAGAAATAACTGTGCTTGTGAGGAAGGGTACTGAAGACGATTAACTTCAGTTAAGTGTGAAATGTGCAGGAAACTTCAATGTGTATTGCTATAATATTTTGGGGGCATTGTGAAGGAATTTCCAAGTTTCCCTTTTTTGCTACAAAGTTCTTCATTCAGTTACTGTCATAATAAACGACTGCCTCCTCTTTCCTTCCTGTTTTGTCACCATAACAGCTCTCCCCAAGCCTCCAGGTACCCCTGTGGTTACTGAAACCACTGCTACCAGTGTGACCATCACCTGGGACTCAGGCAACCCAGACCCAGTGAGTTACTATATCATCCAGTATAGGGCCAAGTCCCCAGACAGCAAGTATGAGACGATGGATGACATCACCACTACACGTTACAGCATTGGTGGCCTCTACCCCAACACAGAGTATGAAATCCGTGTCTCAGCCGTCAACACAATCGGACAGGGTCCTCCCAGTGAGCCCGTAGAAGCCCGGACTGGTGAACAGGCCCCTGCCAGTCCACCACGAAACATCCAGGCCCAGATCATATCCCAAAACACCATGATGGTACGCTGGGAAGAGCCTGAGGAGCCCAATGGGCAGATCAAGGGCTACCGCGTTTATTATACCATGGACGATTCCCAGCCCATGAACCTCTGGCAGATTCATAATGTCCAAGACAGCCTCATCACCACTATCCAAAGCCTGGTTCCTCAAGAGACATACACAATCAAAGTCCTAGCATTTACCTCTGTAGGAGACGGACCCTTCTCAGAGCCCATCCATGTCAAAGTACTGCAAGGAGGTGAGAATATGAAAACTGATTTTTGTCAACTTGGTTACTGGTGTTAAAATTTTGAAATTTTTTTTTCTTCCATTGCTTTTGTTGAATTTCATGTCCATCAATTTTGCGTACAATAGGCACGTGTAATGTTCAAATATTGTTCAAACCAAGTTGTTAAGTAAGTTTAAGATAAGTTTTACAGAAATCCAGTGAATGGTACATCTGTTCTCCAGCCTTCTGCTTAAGGAGAAGACTTTAACAACCAGTGAAGAACATCTTCAGCTGTTGTGCATCAGCAGCACATTTTCTTAAACTTTAAACAGAGTTTAAAGTTTTCTCCCCTGCTGTGCAAGGTTCACCCACACATCTGCAGCCTTTGCAAAGTATGACAAAAGTCTGTTTGATCATGGCAGTCTGAAAAAAATAGCCAAATTTGAGAAACAACCAACATCTGAGAACTCACCAAGATCAGCTTCAGAGCTGAGCGAAATCACTCCATCCAAGCTAGGGCAAGGAGGCACATCCAATAACCTCACAATAAGTAGAGAATAATTTTACCTTGCTTGTCACTGGGGCACATACCTTTGTACTTCACTGTAATCTATTTCTCTCAATTTAATTTCATCTAATTTTCTGTCATTTTATACCAAATACCAAAAATTGTGCTCATCATGTTAGTCTGTAGACAACAAATATGCTCTTCTGTTAAGAAACCACTAAACAAGAAAAATAACTTCATTGAGATATTCTTATGACTCTTTTTCCAATAGTAATTGGAAAATGTGTATAATATTAATTTCCATGTCTTTACTAATTTCTAGTAACATATCCTGCAACAATGTCCTTCGCTCTGTTCTTCAGTTCCAGGTCAGCCTTCCAAATTCCAGGCTGGTGCTGTGTCTGACACCAGCATTGAACTGACCTGGGAACCTGCCTATGAGAAAGAAGGAATTATAAATTATGAACTTCGTTACATGGAAGGCAGTGTGGGCACCCAGGTAAGAATATCAGTGTTTCATTTCGAATTTCAGTGCCTTTTGCACTCAGAGGTGCTCATCATCTTTTAATGATCCTGCATTAGATTTCTGGACTGCCATTTTAAATCAGACTTGTCAATAACTTTACTCTCTGTTTACAGATGAAGAAAACATTTGGACCCACATCTTCATATGTTGTGGAAGGTCTCCGTCCAAACACTGAGTACCACTTCTCCCTGGCAGCCATCTCTAACAAAGGCATTGGAGCCTTCACCAATGACGTATCACAGAAGACCTTGCAAGCCAGTATGTAGCCATTTATTCAGTCTTCCCTCCTGTTCTCTTTGTGCGTTGGCTAACAAATGGAAGTAAAGCAGTTAGCTGAGTTTATGCCTTTACAAACGTGAATTCTAATGAGGTTATGTGCTTTTTCCTTTTCACTGGAGCTTGTAAACTTTATTTCTCTGATGTCAACTGCATCATCATCTTTGAACTATGACTGTGTTTTTCTCAGACATAATCAGGGTTCAAAGCTGGTCAGAAATGATGAACTACATAACGAACTGACTTAACTGATGTGTTGTTGAATTCTTCCTAAAACATGTGGTTTGATATTTTTGCATGTGGTCTTGATTTTATTAACCTCAATATGACTTTGGTATTTTCTACCTTTTGTAAAATGACATTTACACTATGAACTATGTTTTTTTGTGGAGAGTCAAGTTTGAAATTAAGCTAAAGAAAAGTCACTTTTTTAGACATAGTGTTTTACAACATTTTCATTTTAGAATTACCTTATTATTTTCTAACTTGGCTCTGGTGCCAAATATGTTTGAGTGTACCAAACACTGTCAAACAAATCAAGCCTACGTGGACTGACAATTTTGGCAGTTTCTTTATTTCCCTTTCACTTTTGTTCATATTTACTTTTCCTTTGTCAACAGCAAGTGCACTTTCTTCCACCTGACAGAGACACAAAAAATGTCAGATCTCCTCTAAGACCGCCAAGGCTCTCATATGAACTGTATTCAGATTGGGGATGGGGAATTTGGGATTGAGTTTAGTCATCAAAGAAAAACAAAACCCTATCAGCAGTCACCAAAAGTACTCACATTCCCACCCCCTGAATTTATTACAGTATATCAGTTCTGCGCTGATTATTTTATTTTACAGATGGTAGGAACACAAATGAATTATTTAAACCAGCCAGCTAAAAATAACAGGAGTGATATCATAGCTCACAGTAGTGCAAGCTGTAGAGAAAGAAAATACACACAGCTTATCCAATCAAATATCCAATAGTAGCTAAAGGACTGTTGGGATGACAGGGTATGAAATTCAAGTCTTCTGGGTTTACACAGCACACAAAGATTAACAATGATGCTGTGTATTGACATTTAATACATTAATGGTAAAGAACCTTGAAAATGTAGTTGGATTTAGGGGATTAGGGGTTGATCAGAGCTAGTCATTGTGGATCCTGATGATACAGAACATAGAAAATCACAGAAACGATACATGTATACATTCATTGCCAGAGTGGCCACCTTTATTGTTAATAAACTGGTTCTGCTTTGGAAGATTCTGTGAGGTTTAAACCAGAGGACTTTTACTGGGACATAGGAGAGCCATGGCGGTAGGAGTAGACTTCTTTTAACACATTTTCTGTTTCTACCAGTGCAACTTGTTGGCTGTACCCCCACATCTGGGTTGTGGGGGCTTCGGAACAACCACTTCACAGTTCTTTTTGTTACTGCTGGGCAGCAGAGCTACACAAACAGTGCAGAGTCACTGAGGAGAGCGCCAGTTGCATGCGACATTCACTCCTGCCCACTGGAGGTGCTGTTGAGAACCTATCACTGCACCGTTGATCTTTGATCAGTCCAGGCATGAAAACACTTTATGTTCATCCAGCCCCATTTCTGTCTTGGCGTCTCTCGAGTGTCTGTGCACATCTTCACCTGTCAATGTGTGTTTGTGATTTCCTTACCTCTGTTTTTGCATTTGTTCTTGACCGGTAAACCGCAAGCTGATTGGATTGGATACACTCCGCTCTTCCTCTTACATCACCCTACTCCAGCTCTGTTTCTCTCTTTGTCACTTGTTCCCCTGTGCAATGGAACAAACGCTCACCTTGGAATGGCTTGACATCTCCTTGCTCACTTTGTGTCCCCTTCCTTTTATGTTGAGTCTTTTGAAAAAAAGTTTTGAATTAGATCTTTAATTTATTTATTAATTTCTATTACTTTCTGGGTTATCCGAAAAGGATATTGGTTTGACATCACTGCAAACAGTAGCTTGCTGCTTTCGGCTTTCTGTTGGGTTCTTGCATGAACCCAAGTCCACCACAGCAACTATAGCACAGCAGGCAGAGCAGCACGTACAGACGGAACTGACATACCCTTGCCCGTTGAGCAAATACGGGGGAGAAAAAAACTAACTGATGGCTTTTCTCATGTCTCTGCTTGAGACAAGGGACTCTTCCTTTCAACTGCCTCATCCATACAATTACAGTGGATAGAAAGAATAACTGTGGGTTGATAATGGTATCTGCCTGCCCACCACAGAAATGTGATACTACTGTCCCGGAAATGATTGGCAGTTTATGTCCGGAGTAGTAATGAACTTTGTAAATATTGTGTCCCACATAAGTGCTCATTTCCATGACATGATTATCAAATACTCTTTGGCTGTCATTTTAAGGTTAACTGCCATCTTGACCTTTTCTATCCATTCTACTTCTGTGGTTTCACCTTAGGCCTCATTGTTCCTGGCCTTTCTCAGTCAGCGTTTTTATGCTTTTATCAAGAGTCCCTGCTCAAGCAAGTGTGAGATACATCCATTGGTTTCTCACTGCTGAGGTCAGAAAAAAATCACAGACTAAGTCACACAAAGCAAAAGATTTCCCACAACACAACACAATAAATAACTTGATCTTTTGGATGCTTTGAGGTAAGTGATTGTGTGGTTTAGGGATTCAGTCTGCCATAACCTTTCTCAAAGACGTTCACATTCAGTCAGAGACATTCACATACTTATCCAATTAAACGTTTGTGGTTTTCTTGCAGTGCTTTTCTGAAATGCCAACAGGGAACTGGAAGGATAGAGTAAGCAGTCTTTATACATGACACGGTTAAATATTAAACTGACAAATCTGCAGTTTGGCTCCTCATACAGGTCAGGAATAGCAGCATCTGTATGCATCAAAGTCAGTGAAGAGCCCCGTGACATACAGTATATAGCTTGTATTTAGTGCATTCACAGTGTAGTGTAACATAGACAGTTAAAACTCTCAGCCTTTTGGGAAAACACCAGCAATAAAGCTTATTGTATTAACAAGGAGCACATAGGCCACACGTGAACACACAAGTGCACAGAAACACAATGGCATCAAGTTTAAGGGCAATGAACTGGCACAACTGTTGGATAACTACTCAATGCAGTGTTTTATGCAGTTTCACTCAAATAAAGAATATCCCATAAATGCTAGACACCCAAGTACTATACTATCACTATGGGTGTGGCACTCCACATATACAGTATAGTGAAATAGTCTCACACCCTTCACTATAATGAGGAAGTCTCATTTACTAGTTACTTGACTGAACTAGCCACGCAGACTCAGTTACATTTGAAGATTAATGACATGTTATGGAAGGATCAGCTCGAATGATAGACACAAAAGAAAATGAAATACACTGCAATGAAAAAATAAATACAATATCCAAAACACAGAGTTAGTGCAATTACTGCATACAATTTTAATATTGCTTCATTGAGTTTTGGCATTGTTAGTGCCATGCTCTACTCACAGCCCTACAGAACCATTTCTACCTGGATTTGGAACCAACGCATTGCCTGGCAGGCTGAAACCCTTTTCCACTGAGTAAAAAGAAAGACAGAAGACATGATTTCCCTGTTTGCTTTGTTATCCATTATCTGAGGTACAAAATGTTCGCAGATTGTTGAAGTATGTGCTCAGGCCAAGCAGCATTACCAGGGGCTATTGCCATGGGGTCCACTCTGTCAAGAACTTCTGAAAAATGACTGCAAAAGATAATAATTCTCTTGGATGTCAGTCCTCATTTGCTCCATCATGACTGATGCCAAATAACTTCTCAAATCAAAGACTACCACAATCATTTCATTGGCTTCTTTTGGTCAATATTACAGCAGTCTGAAATAAATTCACAAGATGTTACTGGCAACAGTAGCCCTCATTCAGAAGCAAGGCCTCTTGGGGTATGCTGCCATAGTCAGACCAGGTTGAGAGACCATTTTTGTGAGACCGTTCAGACGTGGCCGGAGTAGGTCCACAACCCGAGAGCCGGGAGGGCTCCCAGCATTCCTCTAGCTGTTATCCAGTTGCAAGGCATGCTAACAGGGCCTAAGATGGACCCTGGGAGTGGGTGTTAGGGGACTGCAGGGCCCCAGAGTGGCAGATAACAATCCCATTTCATAGCGTCAGAATTAATTTCATGCTTTGCGATGAGCTATGAGCCAGGCCCCTGGATTGTCAGGCTTTGTTACACATTTAGATTATACCTAGAACCTGCCAGTAGCCAGTCAAGTGCTATCTCTCAAATTAAAGTGGCAGATTCTAAATCCTCTGTTATTTAGCCAAACAAGCAGTTTAGCCCCCCCACTTACTGTAATTGCAGGAGGTTTTAGATATATTGGAATATTTGTGTGAGCCACAGCATGGCCATTTGGCATCAGGGGGATTAATTCCATAATGATCTACAAATATGAACATCCTGTCATTCGAGGCTTCTGATGAAAATACAGTTCAAATGCAGACATGTGCTTATACTCTGATAGCAAAAGCATTGACAATGTGTGTCATTTTGAGGGTTGACAATAGGCATTGAGTAATGGCCTGTGTAGCTAAACTGGTAGCATTAATGTGTAGAATTTATATCCACTGAAGATGTTGCACTAAAAGCACTTTTAATCTGAAGGTAGTCATAATGATTAGGTATGCCACCAGTACTTGACATTGCAGACTTTATACCCAGAGCTCTTAGTCATTCCACAACAGACTTTAAAGTCAAAGAGAAGGATATGAATGCAGACATGACTAATTATTTGTCAAATAGCATTTAGGAAACTCTTTCAGTGAAGCTTCAAAAGAACCTCAAGTGAAGCATTAGCTGAGTTTCTTCTTTTGTGGTTGTATAGTTCTACTATCCATAATCCTACCACTGGCCTTCATGGGATATGCACTTTATTAAAGCTGTACCCCGGCCAGTCTTAAACCGTTATCAGGCATGAGGATGCCTGTGCACTGTGATAGCCTGGCCCCTGTCAGATTCACAGCCTTTTCCACACCACAAAGATTGAGAACTGAGCAATCATTCTTGACGTGGAGAGTTTGCAAATACAATATGAGCGGAGGAAAGAAGCTGAAAGGCTCAAAATCCAGTAAGACCGTAAGTAAATAAGCCCATTGGACACAGAGAAGGGTTTGGGAACTGTGGCTGAGGTCCTGTCTTATTTGTTGTGTGCTGGAACATTCAGTCTTCACTGGGAGGAGGGCTTTATGATAGTGAAAACTCCTGTTTTTTATTTTCATTTTTTAAAGCTCTTCTACCCAAAGTGACACTGCAGTCAGAACACTATCATTAAACTTTTATGAATTCAGCTATACAGGCTTTCGGTCTTGTTTCCTCTATTCTTGTGTCTTGGCATTCTCAAAATGGCAGTAAGCTTTACGAAGATACATAGGCACAGGGCTATTAAATGGGATTTATTTGAAGTAATTATTAACAATGTTTGTGTACATGGCCAAGTGCAAAGGAACTGAATATCTTGGGAGTGAAGGCTCCCCCTATGGCTTCCCCTCTCACAGTCTTGTGGACCCTCCGGCCCAAAGAAACATGAGTATTAAGCAGCCCTGGCTACAGCACAGAGCCAACTCTCTCCCTCCCAGTAACTCCAAAATGGGTCCAAAACAAACTCTCAAAGGGTCGAAATTAAAGGTGTTATTTACCGATTCAAAAACAGGTATAGATCTCAAAATTTCTGGCATGCTATCTGAGAGGGAAAGTGTTGCAGTTCACTGACTACAGAGTAAGCACGCTCTGTAGTCAGGTGCTGGTGGTAAGAAAGTCTTTCAAATTTAGTATTTGTGGGAGTCAGGTACGTATGATGCAAACAATGCTTGTGATTTTTTTTTGTTTGTTTTTTTAGAAGTTAAATGTTCTTATTTTTCTGTTTATGCTGAGTATGCTGTTTTTTTCATGTTTTCTCATGAGTTGTCATTGTGAACCTTAACTGTTGTTGTGGTTCTTTCTTTCGAGTCACATGGGTTACAGAGAAATTAATTTCCCAGTACCCTCCTTCAGTTCATAATTTATTTCTTCAGCCTTTGTTTTGGAATGAGAACATGCTGCTTGTTAACATGGGTTTCATTTGAGTTCTTTTCCTAAGTTGCTGTGTGTGTAATGCCTTTTTTTTCTGGTGGTATTTCATTTTGTTTTTGATTATTGTGCTGTTTTTACCTTACATAACAGACAAAAATGTAATAATGAACTGGGTTTGTCACACCAAGATGGAGGGATATATCCTCATACAACACCATCGTAGGGGATAGAGGACACCCGACTTGGATAGAAATATTTTCATACATGTCCTTTTATCCGTATAATACCAAACTCTGGATGAGAAGTGAAACGTTTTATCACTCCTTGCACAGCACACTCTCTGGACGAGCACAAGCTGTGTAAGAGCTTGGCACAGATTAGAAGCGAGAGGCATTGAATTTGATTTAGAAAGTTCACAGATGTGTAGGTTTTAATATGTTTTGGGAGAACACTTCAGACACAAATAACAGCCACCGTGTTGGAAAGCTTTTATACTGTTACAAATTTAAAAGTACAGACTACACTACCTCCCTGCTAGCTTATACTTATATAGTTTGTTTTATCTTATGCTAATATGGCTGAAACTTCTGGAACAAAAACAACAAATGGTTTTTAATGAATTGTTAAATCATGCTCATCATTTACTACCCAAGACAAGACAACGCACATTAACACTAACGTATTTTAAATATATCCATCTTATATTATGCAGGCTTTACGGACATGACAGTATGTTATTAATCCTCATGTGGACAGCCGAGTGGCTTAGTGGTTGCAATAATTACAGACCCTGAAGAGGAAAATTAGGGGTTTAGTGCTCATGACTGCCATGTTTACCTGTTTTTTTAGCTTTTAAGGACTAAAGCCTCAGCTCAGTGCCCAAAAAATATAACGCACAATGGATTTGTTCATCCATGTCCATCTGGCACTGCACCATGAAACTAGTGATCACAGATAACAAAGTATCTCAGGTTTGAATATTGAGAACAGGCTTTAACAAGGATGACAAGAGCAAGGCAGTGTCCCTCCTCCTGTTGTAAGTAGGGCTGGAGGTCATAATCTTGTTGCAGTTAGGGGTGCGCGATGTATTGAATATATGATATATTCCAATATTGTTTTATGTGCGAAATGGCAGATAACCATATCATTATATCGAAATATTCGTTGGACATTTTATTAATTTATTTATGAATTAAAAGCAGGCTGTGTTTACATGCAGAATACTCGCTCTCGCTCTCCCTCTCACACACATAGTCCCAAACTAATTAACCACAGTTTAATCATTAACCATCAGTTTAACGGTCAGTCGCTATCCTGGCTCAGTTAATGTCAAGCGTCAGCGTCTTCATCCACTACTGCCAAACGCTCCCCCACTGGCCCTAACCAAACTACATTGGCAGCTTCATTTACCTTATAACAAGAAGAGTTCAAAATGGAAAGAGATAACAGCTACCGTGACCCATCACATAGCAAAAGACATGGCCCCAATAAGCATAAAATTTGTGTCTCCAAACAAGTTACTTCCCACATGATTATACAGGCAAGATCATCGCACAAGGCTTGCAAGATGCCCTCGCATCTTGGAAATTAAACAAAGACCTACAAGTCTGCATTACCCCAGATAAAGGGAGTAACATGATCAAAGCAGTGAGCTTGAATAAGTGGTTGAGGCTGCAGTGTTTTGTCCACCAGCTTCACCTGGCGATGGATGAGTAGGCCAGCCTCTTCTTGTGTTGAATTGAAAATGCAATCAAAAGCAGATTTTGCAAATGTCTGAAGATGAATTAAAACATACTATGTGTGTGTGTTTATTAAAATAAAATGTAAAACATTATATGCAAACTTATTGACTGTAGTGGATTTAAAAATCATAGGTTTGCCAAAAGAATATTTAGAAAATATATTATGCAAACTAACTAATTGTGCATTTAAATCATAGGGCTGTGTTTGTGTGTGTGTGTGTGTGTGTGTGTTTGTTTATCAGAAGAATAAATAGGAAATATATAAAAATGAATTAACAGTGTAATGTGTTAAAAAATCATAAATGTGTTATACAATTGTTATCGTACGCTGCAGGGACTGAATGATCACACTGTATGATCGTACGCATCAAAGGGTTAAATCAAACGGTTTCAGAGAAAATGATGCCATAAAAATATCGAGATATATATCGTGTATCACGGCATAGCCTAAAAATATCGAGATGTTAATTACAAGCCATATCGCCCAGCCCTAGTTGCAGTAGGATGAATTACTTTTGTGGTACATCCAACTCATTTTTTTTTTAAAAAGTCAAATCCCGCTAAGTCGATTTCAGTAGCAGTAATACTTGACTGCTCGAGCAAAAATTCAACACCATAAAGCCTTTGATACCTCTTAATGCCAAAAAACAAACCAAATAAGTCTGCATGTCCAGCACTTGTCCCCAGGTATCTCACAAGGGTAGCCATCTTTGTTCATTATTACACAAGCTTGTGCCATTGTCCATTTATGCCTCTTTTGTTGACATTTGCTTGATGATTTTATTTTTATTTTAAACATATTTTGCCTCCGTCTTTGTTTTGCAATCTTTTGTTTGAATTATTGTTATTGTTTTTTTTTATCCTTTTATCATTTTCTTTATCTCTCCCATCTTTTTATTTTTTTGTTTTTCACCCCTTCCTTCCCCCCTTCCCCGTCCTCCTCGTCCTCGACCCCCTTCCTTCCTGTCCTTTCCACCTCACCAGAGCCCTCAGCCCCCCCTCAAGACATTAAGTGCAGCAGCACCAGCTCCACCACCCTGCTGGTAAGTTGGCACCCCCCACCTTTGAAGAGTCAGAATGGTGTCCTGGCGGGGTATAGGGTGCACTACCAGGTGGTGGGCCCGTCCGAAGGCGGCAGTGACGACGGGGAGCCAATGGAGGAGCCCACAGTCCCTGCCACTGAAGAGCAGGTGCTGCTGCAGCGATTGGAGAAATGGACACAGTACCGCATCACCGTGTCTGCCTTCACTGTGATTGGTCTAGGCCCTGAGAGCGAGCCCCTGATCTGCCGCACAGACGAAGACGGTACATGAATCTCTAATGTGTAGAGGTTAAACTTAATGTAGAAATTAAGATATTGTTTGTTAGTTTAATGGTGAGTGTGCCTTTGACAGTGGATGTATATTTGTGTATGTACAGTATGTGTGTGAAGAAATTGTTGCATACATGCATGTGCAGTACTGCAAGCCTCCATTCGAAAAATCAAAAAAGTAATATAAATTCTAGACCTCAGTCTAAAGTGTCAGAATACTTTTCCAAATACACTAAATTTTGTCTTGGTAGAATGGTTTCAGAGGCATACCAACGTCTTTGTCCATAAGTAACAGGACCACATACAGCTGTGTAAACCATGTGAAAGGAAAACACTTAAAATAGATAACACACGTGGGAAATCAAGCGTGTTGCTATTAAAACGTAACTAACCAAATGTAGTTCATAATAGCTACCACATCCCATATCCTGTCTCTATCTGTAGGCTTTTAACAGTATCCCATTGCTCAGCAGAGAGCCATAAGCATTTATGAGGGCTGTACACTGCAAGGCCATATCTGTCTGCATTTATGGTGGCAACAGTAGGTTGGAGGTTAAACCAGCAGGTGTGTGCCCACTAAGGTTGCAGCTCAAATCCCCTTACTTTAAAATTTAGTTGAGGAAAAGGAATAAATAACATCATCCCTGTCCTCAGTAACTACTCTTGTGGTGCCCTTGAGCGTGGCAGTCAAGCCTGACCTGCTCCACTGAAACGAAAATACTGTCAGGCGAATTCACAAAGAATGGATTGCGGCAGCTGATAGCACCATGAATTGTGCATCAATTGCAATCCCTATCCGATTCACGAAAGAAATAGCGCTAATGATATCACAGCACAAACACGCCCATAAAGTTTTGCAGCTGAGTGCAATTATCCATGTGGCAGTAGGCAAGACAGAAGTAGCAGGAAGTAGGCTATAAATGGTGGCTTTGTGCACAGTAGAACACAGTAGGCAGAACAATGGCTGAGGGAGGGTTAGGAGAAAACTGAAATTTTCAGACTGTGAGCTACAATCAGAAAGTGATATTCTCCTTCGAAATATCCGTTCACGAGTGCGCCTGACATGCTGATGCTTTTGCCTGGCTACAATCACTGCTGCCATGATCACTAGAAAGTCTGGGCTAAAACCCTTTAAATGAATGAAAATTAATGAATGAAAAATGCAGTTACCACCAACTCTCTGAAGATGCTAATAATCTTCACTCTAACTGCGTGTGGCTATTAGCGCTGGTGTTTGTGAATTGGACTTTTTTTGCAATGAGGCTCTTTTGCATAGAAAGGGACCAATTCTGCACCAAATGTATGCACATTCTACCTAATTTAAGTACGTGCAAATAGCACCTGAGCACCAAGACTGCAGCGCAGTTAGGGGTGCATTTCACCCTTTGAGAATTACTTGTTTTCTTTTTGTCTTAGTTGTGAAGGTTTAGCGGCCGCAAAAGCTGCGCAATCCTTTTGTGAATTTGCCTGTGACCACTGGGCGTAAAGCAAGTTATTAAAAAAAAAAGAACAAATATGCTCAATTGACAGTCTCTTGATGCAGAAAATGTTCAAATAGATAGACAAATAAATTGATTTTTGGTTGTATGCGTTTCCTTTCCTCTAAATGTGCAACCACTGTGTACCACTTAGGCACAAACTATCGATTGTGCTTGGAAAAGACAGAAAAGCCAAGACGGTTGCAAAAACATCTCAATCTCGAAAGAGCAAAAGAATAAACATGATACAGCTAAGTTGGATAGCAGAAACTAAATGACATAGGAGAAAAGCAGTAGAGCAATAAAATACATAAACTGACAAGTAAAGATGTGGGTATGTCACAGCACATCTGAATCATTGACGGATGGCTGACATTGGCTTCTATTCTCCACGATCCATTTCACATCCATTACCACAGCATTTTAAGCATTTTTCTGACACTGATGTACAACAAGCGCAACAGTAGAGACAAGCTTAAATTCTTACCAGACCTGTTTTAAAAAACACCAGTATCGGGAATTGTAGGGGTGAATGCCACAGCGCACTGACAATAGCTCTAACAAATTTCCTGGTGTCATTACGATAATAGCGTTTGACAGAGAAGTGTCAGGTTAAGAAATAAGAGGCAGGGCTAAAAGGTAGAAAAGATTTTGGTAATAAACAACATTGGTGCATGATCCTGGGGGGTGGGGGAAATGGGGTTGTGATTTAGGGGGGAAGAAGGGGACTTGAAGTGTTTGTGGACGAGCAAATGGAAGCCGTTTGAGTGGAGGAGTTCTATTAATGGCACATCCATCTCAGAAAGGGCCAGTCCATGGCACACCGAAAGGCCTGGAAGCAAGGCCTTCCATAAAGGCCTGTCATTATGACTGAGAGCTACCCACTGATGGCAGAAAGACACAGCAGACACATATTGAAAAGGTGGAACAGACAGGAGAAAGTCGTGGTGGTGTGTGCGTGTGTGTTGGGGGATATGGTACTGCGGGAAGACTGACACTGGAGTGTGTTTGTGTAAGGGTATTATTAATGTTATGATGCAGTTTCATGTGCCTCTCTCACCCTGCATTGCTCACCTACATCTACTTGGTCCATCCACTGGTATCTGAAAATAGTGTATCAGAACCACATTTTTTCAGCAATACATATAGCAAAATGATTCTGATTTGAGTCTTTGTTTTGTTACCCATGTTGTGGAAAAACTGCCTATGCTCTTTTAGTTAAATAAAAGACAAGAAACACTTACAGGTCGTTGACAAAGATGTATATTGTACAATAGGAGATAGACAACAGAAGTCATCAGCCATCTCTCTCTATCTCGAAGAGAAGATACAAGATTACAGCTTTTATAGTATTCTGGAGACAAAGAAACTCTTTTCCATTGATCAGTGTTACATGGTTCGATAGGTTTAAACCTATAGGAACTTTCAAAAACATACTAAGACCCTTAACGCACATCTGGAAAACATAAAGCATCTCTGTACCATAGAGCTGACCTTTTGACCTCACGTTGAGTCACGTTGCTTAACACACACCAAACCTGAAGACATGAAACTAGGTAAGAGTTCAAGAGTAGAGACATGAATAGAACTGGGACTATTAACTAATTAAAGTAAATACACAATCATATAATTACTAAATATTAATAAGTATACAAACATGATTATGAATAGATGATTAACATGTGAATAAATGATAACTTTGTTGTGAGCTCATAACTTTACTTTCACACCCACAGTTCCTGGGGCTCCTCCAAGGCGAGTGGAGGTGGAGGTCCTCAACTCCACAGCATTAAAGGTGATGTGGCGTTCCCTGACGCCAGGCAAGCAGCACGGTCAGATCCGTGGCTACCAGGTTCACTATGTACGAGTGGAAAATGGCGAGTCACGGGGCCTGCCCCTCATCAAGGACGTCATGCTGGCCGATGCCCAGGTATGACCATCTCACAGTTTCCCCAGTACAAATCAGTTATGTCAGAAAAAATGTAAATTCCACCAAGTATACCCAGATCTCCCTTTGAATTTCAATCATGATACAAAGAGACACCAATTAAGCAGGTTAAAACAACACAGTTACATGCAATGATTAAAACCACAGTGGATATTTCAAAGAAACTTTGCCCAACTTTTTATCTCACAGACAACAAATTGTGTACTTCATCCCTGCTGTTGTGGCTTTTCAAATATTGCTGGAGTATGGGAAGCGATATGGGTGCTCTTCCCTCTTGGATTTCATTTCATATTGCTGTAATATTCTTTCCCCCTCAGCCCACAACAAGAACTGTAATCAAAGCTTCACTCATCTTGTCCTCCCTCTTCTGCCTCCATGGCTTTTATTAGGAATGTCTAGACCCCTGGTTTATGGCAACATCTGCCATGAAATGTCAGATTGTGTGCTCGTATCAAATGCAAAGACTCAAAGAAAATGCTGATTATAGTATTCTGTGCCCGGGGGGGCAAAAGTAAAATTGGCATGAAAACATTTCACCAAAAATCAGCCTCCACCGACAGCTAGAACTATAATAGAGCCCTGAATAATGGCCTCTTTTTTTTTTTTCTTTTTACAAAACTTCTGTCAACACAATGTTGGAGGAATCCTGCCAATGGGAGACTTTTGTGCATAGTAGCAATCATCCAAATGGAAATTATAGCCTTGAAGCAATAGGGTAAACAACACAGAAAGTTATTATTGTATGCAATTCTACATATTTTGGGAATAAATGAGTCAAAATCTATTTTTTCCACATGAATAAAGGGTCCATTCAGGCCAAATGCCACCAGCATCACGTTTACATTCCTGGCATTTAGCTGACCCACAAATCCCAGAGTAGGAGTAGAACTTAAATTATAAGATCCAGCAGTCAACAAAGAATTCCAGGCAAAAATATATACAGTGGGGCAAAAAAAGTATCAGCCACCAATTGTGCAAGTTCTCCCACTTAAAAGATGAGGTCTCCAATTTTCATCATAGGTATACCTCAACTATGAGAGACAAAATGAAGGAAAAAAAAAAAAAAAAAAATTCCAGAAAATCACATTGTCTGATTTTTAAAGAATTTATTTGCAACTTATGGTGTAAAATAAGTATTTGGTCAATAACATAAGTTCATCTCAATACTTTGTTATATACCCTTTGTTGGCAATGACAGAGGTCAAACGTTTTCTGTAAGTCTTCACAAGGTTTTCACACACTGTTGCTGGTATTTTGGCCCATTCCTCCATGCAGATCCCCTCTAGAGCAGTGATGTTTTGGGGCTGTCGCTGGGCAACACGGACTTTCAACTCCCTCCAAAGATTTTCTATGGGGTTGAGATCTGGAGACTGGCTAGGCCACTCCAGGACCTTGAAATGCTTCTAACGAAGCCACTCCTTCGTTGCCCAGGCGGTGTGTTTGGGATCATTGTCATGCTGAAAGACCCAGCCACGTTTCATCTTCAATGCCCTTGCTGATGGAAGGAGGTTTTCACTCAAAATCTCACGATACATGGCCCCATTCATTCTTTACACGGATCAGTCGTCCTGGTCCCTTTGCAGAAAAACAGCCCCAAAGCATGATGTTTCCACCCCCATGCTTCACAGTAGGTATGGTGTTCTTTGGATGCAACTCAGCATTCTTTCTCCTCCAAACACGACAAGTTGAGTTTTTACCAAAGAGTTCTATTTTGGTTTCATCTGACATTCTCCCAATCCTCTTCTGGATCATCCAAATGCTCTCTAGCAAACTTCAGACGGGCCAGGACATGTACTGGCTTAAGCAGGGGGACACGTCTGGCACTGCAGGATTCGAGTCCCTAGCGGCGTAGTGTGTTACTTTGGTCCCAGCTCTCTGCAGGTCATTCACTAGGTCCCCCCGTGTGGTTCTGGGATTTTTGCTCACCGTTCTCGTGATCATTTCGACCCCACGGGGTGAGATCTTGCGTGGAGCCCCAGATCGAGGGAGATTATCAGTGGTCTTGTATGTCTTCCATTTTCTAATAATTGCTCCCACAGTTGATTTCTTCACACCAAGCTGCTTACCTATTGCAGATTCAGTCTTCCCAGCCTGGTGCAGGTCTACAATTTTGTTTCTGGTGTCCTTTGACAGCTCTTTGGTCTTGGCCATAGTGGAGTTTGGAGTCTGACTGTTTGAGGTTGTGGACAGGTGTCTTTTATACTGATAACGAGTTCAAACAGGTGCCATTAATACAGGTAACGAGTGGAGGACAGAGGAGCCTCTTAAAGAAGAAGTTACAGGTCTGTGAGAGCCAGAAATCTTGCTTGTTTGTAGGTGACCAAATCCTTATTTTACCGAGGAATTTACCAATTAATTCATTAAAAATCCTACAATGTGATTTCCTGGATTCTTTCCCCCCATTCTGTCTCTCATAGTTGAAGTGTACCTATGATGAAAATTGGAGACCTCTCTCATCTTTTAAGTGGGAGAACTTCCACAATTGGTGGCTGACTAAATACTTTTTTGCCCCACTGTATTTTTCTTTTTGTTGCATATTTTTGTTAGTATATTCTAAAATTACCTCATCATTAAACCCTTAAAAAGCTACATCTTAATGTCACTGTTGGCTGTAGCTATCAATGATTTAACACTGAGGTAGCTTTTTGTTAGCTGCACAGTAACATGGTTAAACAGCTCCAGGCCCCACAGGCAGACCTATACAACTCTGTCTTGTTTCAGCTGCTCCTCATAACATAAGCTTCAAACAGCTTCTCACTCTCCTGACCTCACAAAACCAGTGACCTATTTCTGATACCAACCCTCTGCTCCCAAACCTCTAATGCCCCTGTCTCTCACAATCCTATTTCTTCCCTTTCTTTTTTTCTCTCTTTCTTTAAAAAAAATATTTCTCTCTCTCTTGCACTCTCCTCTTTGGCGGGGGGGTTAGTGGGAAACGGACGATACAGCAGAATATGTGAGTACGAAGTTTTGCCTGAGTGCTTTGTGTAGCTGAAAGGGTATAAACAGCGGGTATTGCATCAACCTAGTTGGATTCACAGTTTACACAACCCATCCAATCTTTATTGAATAAGTTTGGATAACAAAGTGGCTCAGAGGTTTCACCTCAGCTGTCTGGCCAGCCAACCTCTACACTATCTCTATACGCCACTAAGGAAAAAAGGACAAACTTCTGTTGCCAGCTAGCTTCTACAAAATGGTGGCTGATGCAATATCCACTGTCCACTGTGCCTGGAATGCTAATGCTACTTGTGTCATGCTGTGTGTGGATAGAGGGTGTTTTGTCTTGTGCGCTGGTGGTGTGTGTTTTTTTCTTTCTTGTGTGTGTGATTTCTAAACCATATTATTTAATTTTTCTATGTGGTGCCTTAGAATTACTGTGCTGCCCTAAGTTCACACCCTTTTTTGTATCTTTTTTATTAAAAATATTGAGATAGTAGTTTACATAACATCCATATATGACCCTCGAAACCTACTGTAAAATCCTCATCACATCCCTGATGATCATTCACAGCTGCAGATTTTTTTTTCAACAAATTGTACACTGATTTTGAACCCAGATTTGAAACCCCAGTCCATCTGCATTACGTGAATACCATCTCAAGTGCAAGACAGTACTTATAGCTCATTTACCTTTATTGACCTCTCCCATCCCTCTGCCAACCAGCCTGTTAAAAACCTCATTCTGCATTCGTTCAAACCTGCTCCCTTGAAAGATTCATTAGAATTGATCGGAAGCCTCTCTTTGAAGAGGACTCAAGGAAACTTAATGGCTGAGGTAAAAACTGCCAGCGAATGGGCAGGATGTATTCAGCATGCATTTATCACAAAGTTAAGTTGTTGATTGGAATATTGCTAAAGGAATAGGGTGTGGGGGGTACTTTTCCATTTACATACCTAATGTCCCTCCTCCACCTTGGCATTTTTAAGGATTTACTTAATGGAATGGTCTCCCATTACACTGGGGAAAAAACATTACATTTAATGCATGCCTCTTGAAAATTAATAAAGAGGACCAGGAGACACTTCACTTAGATTAACATTCTGCATAAGGCAGTTTGAGCTGCATGAAGGGGGGTCAAATCACCAAAAATGCAAGACACATTTTGACATTTTCCTGTTCCTGTCTCTTCCCTGTCTCCCATAGGAAATGGTCATCGGAGGACTCAAGCCAGACACCACTTACTCCATCACGGTGGCAGCGTACACCACCAAGGGGGATGGAGCCCGGAGCAAACCCAAACTGGTGGTGACCAAAGGGGCAGGTCAGTACAAGGATAAATAAGTTATTTGTTGGTTTGCTTACAGAACCTTTGTTAATGCAGCAATAAAGGTAACGTATTCTTTTTCAGCCTTTGGCTAAGGGGTACGTTGCTCAGGGGTTCCTCACCATTCCCATCCAGATGTTACTGCTAGGCTACCATCTCTGTATTTGATTAACAACATTGGAGGGACACTTATTTACAGCCACAAAGTGATATGTTTAACTGATCCAAACCTATTTGGAAGATCTGGAATAGCAGACATGAACAAATGCAAGAATTCCAGTGCATTAGACGTCGTTATTAAAGGTATGTCTCATGTTCATCTACTGATGAAAACTATCTAAGACCTTTTTTCCACATTAACCATTTTGAGGTATATCTGGATTCAAGAGCAGTTAAGTCAGTTGAGTTGATGTTTGCTTCTATCAGGGCAGCATTTATCTTTTGATTCATGTTTAGAAGACTATCCACAGATTTTTAGAGATCAAGGAGGCAGTGTGAGGTACTTGGAGATTTTTCAGACAGATTATGACAGCTTGAAAACCCCTGTTGGGTCGTTGCTTTGAGCTTTAAGGATAAAATACTGGAGGCTAATGCCTGCAAACTACAGTACAAAGCCTTGTCTTCTTCTTTTTCCTTGTGACCACCGGTAGGCACACCAGTTTTACTGGACTGCTTGAGCTTGTTTGGAAGCTAGCAGCTTAGTTACCATGAACATGATCTAAACCTGTGAGGCTGGCTGCTTGAGAGTGTGAAAGCCTTCTTTGAGAGAATTTAAGGCGTCAAGCCAAGATAGGAGCATCCTTTTATGTGAGCATCTGTGTCAATCGGTTTTGGGAGGCTTCAGAAAGCCAATATGTACACAACTGCATACATACCTTGTCACTCACACATACTCATGAGTGCATGCAGTCTCCACCACTGATCACACATATACATGCAGACCCATGCTTTGGCATTTCATGCACCAATGTGCATGCACACATGTAACAAAACACACCAATAGATACACACCCGACACATCCTCGCAACATAGCACACGTAACAAAACACACCAATAGATACACACCCGACACATCCTCGCAACATAGCACACATGTAACAAAACACACCAATAGATACACACCCAACACATCCTCGCAACATAGCACACATGTAACAAAACACACCAATAGATACACACCCGACACATCCTCGCTGACGCCAGCGCACATGTAACCGACACGCAATGGATGCACACCGGGCCACGTCACCAGCGGCATAGCGCACATGTGACAAAACACGCCAATGGATGCCGCACCGGGCCACGTCCGCCATGGCATGGCGCACGCTGACAAGGCACGCCAATGGATGCCGCACCGGGCCACGTCACCATGACACCAGCGCATGTGATAAAGGCACGCCAATGGATGCCCACGCAGGCCACGTCACTCATGACATAGCGCACATGTAACAAAGGCACGCCAATGGATGCACGCAGGCCACGTCTCATGGCAAAAACGCACATGCACACACACAAACACAGGCAAATGTCCCAGGTGTGTGTGGACAGGTATGTGTGTGTGTTGCAGGCGTTAAGGAGTGCGACGCTGCCAAAGGGGCTTGAGTGAGTGCTGTCACTCTCCATCCTCCTGTCAGGGCCGGCTGACTGATATGCCAGTCTAGCGCACTCTGTCTGTCCCTCAGAGGGAAAGCCTCTTCTTTTTTATTATTGAAGTGTAAAGAAATGGTTTTTGCCAGGGGGCCAAGATAAATAGAAAAGGGGAAGGGGTGAGAGGTGGGGAGAAGATGAGTCTCAGCAGCCTTATTCTGAGGTGAAGTGGTTGTCCTTCTTGTTCTGAGGGATGTTAGGATGGCCTAGTGAATAGAAGGGTTCCCACTGGTTATGGGATTTCTGATATACTGTGGGATTTCCTGAGGTCTGTATCAGGCAGGGAACAAAAGCAATTTTTTTTTTGGTCTTCTCTGAGGACTCCATGAAATGTCAGAGAGTTTAAAAAATGGCTTACTTTTCAGAAAGATGCCCAAATCTTTTGTATACTGTCTCTATTTTGTTGTTTTTTTCCCTCGATCTTAGTGGACAGCTGTAGAGAATTTCTGATCTGAAATGTGACAAAATCATTGATTTATACATTAGGGCCATATCATTACAAAGACCAGTGTCACATTAGACAGTGTGCCAGTCAACAAGCCCTTCTTCTTACTGCTTAATTCACTCTTAAACTCTGCTAGCTGAATTCCTAAAATTTTGTAAAATTACTGCTACATTCAAAAACCACATATATCTATTATGTATTGATTGTATATTTTGACAAGGTGACTAATGGAATGCATACTAAAAATGGATCTCAACATATATCAAATTATTAACCCAGATATATATGATGTTTTGACATCTGTGTTTTTAACCATACAAACTGATGTTGCAAAACTGCTCTTTCAAGTGGTTTACCCTTGTGTAAACTCACTCATAAACTGGCACACTTTAAAAGTGTGATGCAAATATATGAAACATTCTACTTTTAAAACACACACAAACACAGAACTTATACAACAGCTCTTAAAAAAAATTTTTACAGACAAGCATGCACTTAAAGTGAGCAATTACGTCATAGTTTTGTTCCTTTTAGGAAACATAAAGGCCTGAAAAGCGACATCAATACAAAACATCATGATAAATAGAGTATGTTTCCGTGCCACTTAAAAGTCACTTCACATCAATGGCCAAGTCTTTTCATCTTCCAGACATTCCAACAAGCCTCTATGGTAGTTTGGTGTATCAGAAAGTATCCAAAGCAATCTCAGGATTGTTTGGGATATAAAAACAAGTAGAACTGTGCACCTATTTGTGAGTCACAGACAAACAACATTCATTCTGCTGGAACTGTCTTTGTTTGCTGAATGAAAGCCAGCTTTGAAAAGTGCCTTTTCACAATTCATACTTTCCAAACTCTTGCTTTGAGGAACAACCTTAACCATGGCCAATATGAGACAAAGTTTTTGAGGGGGCCAAATGGAGCCTTTATTGACAAAAGATTCAAATGTTTATGTCTGAAAGTGTTATTCTGCCATCCCGTCTGCACGTTGAGGAGTTTTTCACTGGGCTGAAAGGAGTAACAATCAATGCCCATCCTTTTTTATCTTATTTTCTTGTTCAGGTTCAAGTGGAAAAAACAAACTAAGTAGAACTAACCAATCAACAAACTCAAAACAAAATGAAACTACATGTTACAAAGACATAACACTCTATAGGTAGCCTACAGTATGCAGTAGGTTACCCAGCACCTCTAACTTAAGAGCCTCTGAGCATACAGTACAAGGAAAAAATTGTAAAGAAATCTTATTAAAATGGAAGATTTGGGGCACGACAAGTCAGAGAGGGGTGCCTCAGGAGGATGGCTGACGTGTGGATCGTCATATAAAGGAGGAAGGACTGGCCATCTTATGAGAAAGCACTATAAATGTAAAATAAAGGCTTGTAAGAGAAAACAAAATACCAAGGAAGTTTCAGCAGTCTGTTCAAAGCTAGCTGCATTTGGCAACTTCACACACAGTATCGGTGGCCCCAAAAGATAGCTGAATGTTGGAGATTTAAAAACCCAGAAGTCATGAAAGGTAATGTTGAGAAGCTGTTCCAGTTCTATACTTGCTGATACTGTTATAATATTTTAATA
>VMKM01002310.1:0-78142 GCA_008360985.2 Macquaria ambigua
GTGTGTAGTAGTGTGTGATGGTGTGTAGTAGTGTGTGATGGTAGTGTGTGATGGTGTGTAGTAGTGTGTGATGGTGTGTAGTAGTGTGTGATGGTAGTGTGTGATGGTGTGTAGTAGTGTGTGATGGTAGTGTGTGATGGTGTGTAGTAGTGTGTGATGGTAGTGTGTGATGGTGTGTAGTAGTGTGTGATGGTGTGTAGCAGCGACACAGAGGAGGTAGTTCATCAGGGTGTGCTGTACCAACCAGGCAAACTTCTAGACTCTCAGGGGCCCCTAAACCCAGGTTCACTGTGTCAGTTGTTTTTTAATAATCTGATTAATTACACATTTACTAGAGAATTTGTATCATTAAAGTACAACATCAACTTAGTCCTTCATTATTAGCTCATGTTATGGCCCCGTCTTAAAGAGGGTCCCCGTGTCAGAATGACCACTTTTAGACTTTTGTATTATTTAATATATTACAGTGTTAGATAATTCATGTGTAACCTGTTGAGGTGGAGCTGCTTTTAAATGCTTCATGTTGAGTAGTTTAATCTTCAATCGGGTGTTTTTATATAAAATATGAATCTGCATGTCAGATGAATTGTTAAGTACAGTGCTCGAGAACATGTATTTAGTTACTTTCCACCACTGTAAAAGTGGTTTTCAGAACAGAAAGCCTGTGAAGTGATGGAGCTGTTCAGTCTGCTGTGTGATGGGAGCTTGTTGGGAACGTGGAGATGCAGAAGGTGGAGATCTTTTTGCTCTGGTGCCTCTGACAGGATAAATGTGTTGAATGTGATGACAGACGATAAAACAGACTTTACCTGCAAGAAGCTATGTTGTTTCATGTTGGGCCCTTTGAGATGAGTCACCGGGGCCCGTGGAGATCTGAATCATGTGGTGCCTTATTCAGGTTGCACATAAAGGAGTTCTGTCTGTTATACAGGTTTCATTTTGGAGACCTGAAACACTTTGTTAACTTCCTGTTGTGTAGATATTATACTTTTTTAAGCAAACACCACATGAGATTTTGATGATGCTTTTTTTCCTTTTTTTTCTATTCTTTTCCTTTTGTTTATGTTAAGGTCAGAGCTACATGTTTCAGGGCCCCAAATTTGCAGTTGGGGCCCTGTTGCCTCCATGTTCCCACCAAGCATACCAAGACAGTACCTGCTCCAGGTGTTCTGTATGTTTGTTTGATGAAACTATTCAGTAAGCCGCACCATGTGAGGGTTAGCAGGGCCCCTCCACAAGACAACAATACTTAATAATTACATAATAATGTAGGAACGAGGTGATATTGTACCTGAGGCTTGTGGGGCCCCTGTCCACTTAACACTTTATCAGTCTTTATTTGTACATCATCACATCATCACACAGTGTTTATTATTGTGCATCATTACATTACATACGTTTTATATTTGTCCGATATGACATCACTTCTGATTTCTATATTTTCTACCATTTTGTTGTCACCTTAGAGTCTGAAACGTTTATAGAAGTAAAAATCATCATCATCACCATCATTATCTTCATGATAAAGGTAGAATTTAACCCCTTGTGACCTGCTGTGACACTAACCTCATGACTCTGTTAACTCTAACGGTGATGGAAAATCATTTGTTTGTTTGTTTGTTGGTTTCTGCAGCTTCGCCACCGACAGGAAGTCAGCAGCAGAATGTGCATGAGGTTAAAAACAAAGAAACGAGGCTGCAGCAGCGAGAAGCTTTGAGGTCAGAATCTGACAAACATCCGTCAGCAGACGCAGAAGAAGAAAAACACGACCTCAGAATATTTCCAACACGTGGTGGAAAAAAACCTGCAGCTGAAAGTGTTTCAAAACTTTCAGGAACTTTGTACCTGTAAGCAAATAATAATATGAACATATAAAATAATTTAAAAACCATATACATATATAATATATATGTATAAATATGGAAACACTGTACTGTGATGGGATATTATTACAACTGTGTTTTACTTTATTGTCTTCAGTATCTGTTCATACAGCAGCTCCACAGATTAGTTAACAAATGAATAAACACTTAGATCTGCTTGCAGCTACACTACAGTCTGTTACAACCCATTAAGACATGATTATATACTGATTATACATGATAAATAAGAGGACTTGAAGTAAAATAAGTATAGGAATCAAGACTGTCCACATACTTTTGGCCATATATACAGTATATTAATAATAACAGAGGAACAAATAATAAACAGAACTACTTGTGCTAGTCAGTTTTTATCATATATGTTTATTTAAAATAAGATATTTTACACGTTTTACCATATATTTGATTCTTATCAGTTCTCTCTTGATCAGTTCAACAGTGAACAAAGTGAGTTTGATCGTGGAGGCATAGAGGAGTGAACCTGGGTTCCTAGTTGAAGTTTATTTCTCGGTCCGACTATGAAAAATACAGAAATGACATGGAAATGAAATGATGTTTTATTTATTATTATTATTTATATTAAGTCCCAGCCGTTAAAACACATCTAAACTTCATGGGTGCATCAAAAATCTCAAACTGTTTGATTTCAGCTGCAGCTCCATGACCTCTTCTTCTTGCTGTCTTCTCTAGATGCAACAGTGGCGATGACCTGTGTACTTTTTATTCATGGCTGTTTTATTATTGCCTGCTGTCTGTAAGCCAATGACGCCATGATGACATTAAAGTTTTGTTCTACTCTTCTCTACCAGCTTTGTCAGGTTAATAGTTTCTCACTGTTTAAAATGTGTGCTGTTAATCACTTTCTCATATCAGATGTTACTTTTATCATCATAATGGAGATCTTATTTCACCACAGACATCTTGCTGTGAAATGCAGAACTGCAGCTTGACAGAGGCTGTACAGTCCAGCTGTTTCCTGCTGTGCTCACATTCAGAGCAGGCTGTGACCTGTAGGTGGTGCACTGAACGCTTTCTGTTAGTTTTTTGATGTGACACCAGCACCATCCTGAGGCTTTTCTCTGGAACTGTTACACTCAAATCAACAGCTCCTGAATGAAGCAGGTAATCTCTAGCATGTGATATTGGAAGGCTCTTTGTTTGCTGAAATAAATATTTTAAACAGATCTGTTTTGTCCAAACAGGAATGTGGATGAGCATTAGCAGGTTTCTTCAGTCTCCAGAGTAACATTTAACCAGGTCTGGCTTTTTAAATCACATAAAAGATGTTAAAGACAGGGCCTGAATATCCTGCTGCCACCGTTACAAACAGCCCTCCAAGGTTTCTTTTTTAATCATGTTCCCAGATTTACTCTCATGTCATGTCTTGTGTTGTAAAATGAAGCGATGAGCTGCACTGCTATACACACATGACATGCCTCACTCTCCACAACCATCTACCAAACACACCCTCCCAATTTAAGCTAATTAAGCTAAAAAAAATGTCCCATCTCTCCCTCTGCCTGTCAATGCCACTGCTGCCCTGCATCAGTACTGCTGCTGTTCTTTCAGCGCCACCTGCAGGCACCAGCTGGGGTAAAGATATTTGCTCATCACTCCCCAATAACTCTATGTAAATACATCTGCAGGGAGTGATGAGGTCGGAGCCTAGATGCCAAACTCTCACTCTGTTCTGCTGCTATAATAAACATTTCAAACATGAGATGTCTGACTGAAATTAGATTAAAATACTAACAAAGTCTGTCACTGCAAGAATAATATGTTTGCTTAGGGTAGGAAGCCTTGTCAAGAAAGATCCTGAAATATTACATACTGCCTTCTGTTAACTGGAGCACATGAAATCCTTGGTTTTGCTTTGAGTGTGTCTGACTGTCTGGCTGTTCACAGATGTTTGTGAGGACGGGGACACCTCAAACATTATTCAACAGAACATAGAACCAAACCTGGACTCTGTTATTCACAGAGGCTCACACTGTGACAACGAGACGACTCGCAGAAAAGTTACGATGCATTTATGGTGAAACAGTTCCAAACCTTGGAAAGATTCAGATAGTTAGATAGATAGAAGTATAATTAATACACCTCTGTAATAAAAGCACACAGGGAACTATTAACTATTAAACCATTTAGAGGCCAACTCATTATAGCATGCAGGGCAGCCTAGAGGGCACTTTATCATGTTTTATCCACCATAGTGGCATCAGTCCGAGTCCAGCAGTGGTCCTTAAAATTAGCACATTAGAGTTCAGAAATGTATTTAGACTTTAAATCAGACACGTGTTTCAACTCTTCTTCATCCACTGCTAATGTTGCTGCAAACAAGTAGCTGCCATTCTAAGACATTTTGTGTTTTTAATAGAACAATTAAAATTGTACAACGTCCTCCATGTCCTGATTAACCTCACTTCTTTATGCAATGTGAACAGTTTTTCTATGTTGTGGTAGTTTGATTAAACACACAGGGCCTCAAGATCAGGTAATAAAGCAGGTGAGGGGGCCTGTCAGTTGATATTGTGCTTCATGTTCAATTAAATTACTACAGATCAGTTGACACACGGTGAGCCTGGAGTTCTGGGATGATACCCACCTTTCCTGGTTGGTGGTCCTCAGCTTCACCTCGTTCTTCTTCTGTGTTTAAATGTGAAGACAAAGTATTGGTCATATGAAACAGCTGTGTGACTGAGCCTGTACAGTCCAGCTGCAGCAGGTTGTTGATGTGTGTCCTGGAGTGTCAGGAGCCATGTGACCTGTAGGTGGCGTACTGCAGGCTTCATGCTTGTCTTTTTTGATGTGACACCAGCACCACCTTGTGCTTTTTCTGGAACTGTTACACACAAGTCAACAGTCCTGACTGAAGCAGGTTGACTCTCTATCATGTGACGTGGGAAGTCAACAGTCCTGACTGAAGCAGGTTGACTCTCTATCATGTGACGTGGGACGACTCTTTGTTTTTTTACCTTTTGGATGCAGAGAAAGTACATATACAAGGTCATATTCAGCTTGTAGAAGCAGCTTTTAAATATTGTGTGTCATATCAAAAGTAATTTTATTGTGTTGGTGTAGTGGTGATATGCTGCGGTATTGTAGTGTAACTGTGAACACAAGTTAATTATACATATAAAATTAGTTGTTGCCAAGGAAACAATTGAAGGCGATCCAAATAAACAATAAATAAATATATTTTTGTATTCTAATTTTCAGAATAAATGGCAATTTTGGGGTTGGTTTTGTCCATAGGATATCCTGTAGTTTGGTCTAAAATTCTATGACATAACGACACTTACTGCAAGTGTTTCAGGCCAACAGTTACAGAAAACACACCTTGCTTATAATATTTTGTATTTGGTACTTGGTATGTGATATATTTATTTTGTATTTATGTGGTAATCATATATTTATTCGGCTGTTTACTGTGGTAGGAATATTTAATTTTGGTTGAACC
This sequence comes from Macquaria ambigua, assembly GCA_008360985.2. Taxonomy (NCBI): domain Eukaryota; kingdom Metazoa; phylum Chordata; class Actinopteri; order Centrarchiformes; family Percichthyidae; genus Macquaria; species Macquaria ambigua. Next base: position 5,344 of record VMKM01002310.1, read on the forward strand.
ACACACAAGTTATCAGGGTTAACTGACAAACTAAGTTAATACAGTTTTACAGAGAACAAGAACAACTGTCCAACATTTGTTCTTGTTCTCTGTAAAACTGTCCAACAACAACAAAAGAACATTGATAACAACAAACTGCTTGTCTTATGCATGAATATGGCATTCGCTTTTATTGTTCATGCTCATAATTTTAAAAAATAATGTATCTGCATTACCATATATAAAATATGCATATGAATGCCAGAATATAAAATATATTAAGGAAAGGAAATACTAGTGATAACAATACATGGCAGTTTAAATTCACTAAGGATCTGTTTAATTAACACAAGACAAATAACATTCACTGAAGACTGTGTTGAACTAGTGTATGTCTTTTAATCTTTCTAGTGTATTTAGTAATAACTTTAATAGATAAATTAGAAAATATCTGTGTTCACATATATACATATATACACATATATTTAACTTAAATATGCTGATTAGCTTTATTTCATTGAACCTTGGAAAATTTACTTTGAATCCAAAAAGAAATTAAAAAGATTACAAAAAAAAGTCACTTTTATGATGGCAACATTCATCAACAACAACGATAATAATGGTAATAATACCAATTCTAATAATATTGATAATTGATAATTAGATCACTGCGATATAACTGAGTAACATGACATAGGAATAACCAAATAATAATTAAATCTAAAATAAATGAATAAATAAATAACACTATAGAATGAAGTACACCATGAGAAGTAATAAAAATAACTCAGGAATCTTAATAACTGCGGTTAGTAAAGTCACGTGAGGCCTAAACGTGATGTGATTGGCTGATTCAATCACGAGACCTGCTGGACGCGTCGCGAGCCTCACCAACATCGACCTCCGCAGTGTGAACCGCAGATATCTGCGGTGTGAACCGTTGGAACCGCACGAACAGCGAACTACGCACCGCGGAGGCCGTGCAGAAGGAGCTGAGGAAGAGGAGGTCCCCGAGGAAGACATATATTTTGGAAAATGTGCCAGTAAGTGGTGAACAAATGCCGATAATGAAGTATTTGGCTTTGGGAAGTTGATGATTTCAGGGAAGATTAGCTGTTTGTTGACACTTTTAAAGTTAATTTGTAGGAGGGGAGACTCAGTGATGCACTGCCAGCCAGAAACACGGGGATTTGGACATTTCAGCGCATTTTCGTCTGGTTGTTTTACTGCCAAGATGAAACATATAAGTTACCTACCCAACGTTAGCGTTACCGCTTCTGTAACTAACAGAATGCTAACAAGATGCTAGCTAACGTAGGACTGCTTCACCACTGAAGGCAACTCGAAGGTAAGAATAATAAACTCATGCTGTCCTATGTCTTTTAAAAAAACTGTGGCTTGTGTTATGGTTATGTGAGAAAGCTCCTGTAAAGTGCACTTAAAACTATCTTTTAATATTTCTACAGCGTAACTTACTTTGTTGCTGTCACTGAAGTGGTGTTCACTGCCACATAAATGTTAGCCTCAAGCTAAAACTGTTGCTAATAAATAACTAAATTATTTTAGAGTTTATAGTGAGATTAGACTATCTAGATAGATAGATAGATAGATAGATAGGTATACTGACAGAATATTGGTGAATAATGAGGAATTTGTAAACCTCATAATTTTACAGGCGTAGCGTTACTTTGCATTTTCTGGGCAAATAAATCGGTTGAAGAACTGCCTGTTGCTGACACCCAGAAACACATGGATTTGGACATTTTTGCGTTTCACATTTCAATATTTCATGTCATATCTTCGTCTGGAGAGAGATTAAGGCTGTCTTGCTGACAGATGAGACACATCTGGTCTGTGCCGGCCGTGCCTACATGTCTACATGCGTGTCATCTGTCAGCTTGACAGCCTTAATCTGACCCAGATGTCACGGTGAAACTGTTTGCTCAATAGCCAGAATTTTATTGTTCCCGAATGGCAGGCATCGCACATGTGTCCGCTCAAAGCGCTTTGAAGTCGGTGGTTGTTCAGACAGGCTGCACTTCACAGGGAGAGTGGGATGATATAATATATAATATACATATCATTAAATTAATTGACTGCACAATGGCTTCAGATCGTTTTAATCTCGGCGGTGGGATGGATAGGCGCTCGGGGAAGCATCTCATCCAACTTTCCTGAGGCACAGCCAAAGTTTTCGTTCTGGCTATGCTAAGTTAGGCTGCTGTAACGTTATACTAACACTGACTGCGCCAACAAGACGCTAACTAATATTTAACTGTCTCATCACTGAAGACAACTGTGAGGTAAGTAAAATAAAATTTTACTTTTGTATTTTCTGTACAAATATTGGTGTTAGGTTACTGCGTTGTTTGTCTTGTGGCCTGTGTTCGGGTTTTGCGGTGAACAGTGAGCTTCTGTAAAGTCCACCTTACACCACTTTTAATGACTTTGAATTAATTATTAATTAATTTAATTAATTAACAGTTTATTATTAGCTTTCAATGAAGTAGTTAGAACTGGTATCATGGTAGCACTAAAGCTATTATAGTGCTATCTATTCCTGTCACTTACAGCCTGCGCTAAATTTGAACCGTTTGGCTTTGATGTTCGCTGCACAACTAAATATGATCTGCAGAGGAGGCCGTGAATAAGGAGCGGGCCTGCCAAGAAGAAACACTTCTGGACGTTTAGCCGAAAGTCGTGAGAAGACTGGAAAGTTGTTACAATTTTACAGCCGAGTTGCCTTTTTTCCCGTCAGATTCGATAAGGGAAGCCTGTTACTCCTGCTGCTCACCAGACAAAGATGTCACCGTTCAGATTTCGATATTTCAGCTCATTTTCACCTTAAAGGAGTCTAGTTTGAGTTTTGCTGTGGAAATGAAAATATTTCAGAGACACATCCAGATATTACTGTAACTAACACAGACTGCACCACCACGATGTTGGACTGCTTCTTCGCTAAGGTACAAATTAAAGCAAAAGGCAACTGCAGGACAACAAGGTAAGGACAATTCGATTATACTGTACTTTTGTATTTCTTGTGTAAAATACTGCTGTTGTTGTGTTGCTGGTGTAACATCGTTAATAACTGCCACTGTACCACAGGTATGTGTATTTTGGTTTAGTGTTCTGTCACTTCAAAATATGTGTGTGGTTGCCGCACCTTATGTGCTTCGTAGTTTAACTTGCCTGTGCAGGTGGTAGGTCATGGTTATAACACTCTGCGGATTATTTTAAGAGAGTATTCATTTTATAAATTCATTATATAAATGTATACTGTATGTACCTAGAGGAGTTTAGACATGGACAAAGACCTTTGTGCGTTATATCTGTTCTACAAACAACGGCATGTAGGCTATGTTGCTAGCTAAGTTAGCCAACTACCAAACTGTGTGTGTGTGTGTGTGTGTGTGTGTGTGGTAACATGAGTGTTTCTATATTTCTAGTATCATCATTACTGAAGATACATGTTCCAGAACAGGTAAGTGGCCGCACTGCACTGTAAAAACCACATATCTAAATTTTCAAGTTTTTAGGTAAGTTGAAGTTATAAAAGTTCTGCGTTCACTGTTGCTGCAAAAACAGTGAACTGTGAGATGCAGAAGGGACTGATGAAGAAGCTGTGTAGCTGTCTCTCTGCCCAGGAAGTTGACTTCAGAAAGTTGGCAATTTCACAGCAGAATTTACTGTTTGTTGCCATTTCCTGGTCAAATTTTACAAGGGAAGACGTCATTGTTATTCTTGATTTGTCCTGCCAACTAGAAGCAAAAGGACTTGGACATTTTCGTCTTTCACGTTTTGACATTTCAGCTTGATTTCGCCTCTAAGGAGGATTGAGTTTTTTAAAAGTTGTTTTGCCGCCAACATGAGATGGAGAGACCTCCTTATGTTACTGTAATGTAATGCTAACATAGGCTGCACGAACTCCTTCCACACTGAGACGTAAAGTCAAGCAGGAGCTGACTGGACAACTGAAAGGTAAGAAAAATAAACTTATATTATTGTTGTATTTTGTGTGAAAAATACTAGTAGTAGAAATACTATTATTTGTTTATGGTGAACTGAGGTGTAACTGCATTTTACACCGTCTTTTAATTCTCTGCAGTATGTTTAAAAACCCATAGGATCTTCTTAAAGATGTATTGTCACCATGCTGAAAACAGAGCTGTTTTTTTTTGAGTTTCTGAAAAATAGAAATTTTAGAAAAACATAGTTAGAAAAACAGTGATGATATTTTAGTATTGCTCCCACATCACTGCCTGTGATCAAACTGTTGATAGGTGTAACCATGATCACTTTGCTTGCTTTTGATGGATAGATGAGGCGTGTGAAAGTTGTGTAGAACATGGAGCAGCTTGCAGTCTGCCTCAGTGTTGAAGCAGTTATTGTTAAGGCAGAGATGGACTTTTCTGTCATCGTAGCTTGTTGCTCTATTGTTTCCTTTTGATTGGCTGTGACTGGCCATGATTTGGCTGTTTTGATTGTGATCAATTGTATTCTTTGACTACACACAAATAGCTACTCTGGATTTATTGTTCCTTATTCTTTTGACATCTCCCTCATGTTCAGCCTGAAATAATGTGCTGGAATATAACGTTGTAGTGAGAAGTTTGAGAATTTGCTATACTGTTTATACCATGTTTATCCATTTATTATCTGTGTATTATTTGACTGTTGTGGGCAATGTTGCAAATCAATGAACATGACTGTTTTGTGGCAATATAATATTTTTATATTATTTGAGCATCAATGTGATGAAGTGCTTTGATTTGACAGGTATTTAATTTACTGGAATAGCCAGAATCATTCATTCCTGTAAGGTTATTCTATTCTTAAACAGTTTGGAATTGCTTTTTTCAGAATTTACTATATCACAATACTGATGTAAAGTACATATACTGGGATATAAGATTTTATCCACCAAGTGGCCTGAAATGTGCAAGAATGAGGAGAAATAGTCCATTAGCAAGAAGATAAGTTGTGGTGTGAGGAGAACCATTTGAAAATTGTTCATATGGCTGGGTGAGTGACCAGCAACAATGAAATGCTGTTACTTCCCCATGAGTTGTTTCACTTCACAATTATGTGAATCACATATCAGGCAGTACGAGTAAACTAGTAAAGTAACATTCAGGACCCAGTATAAGGGCAGAGTAGGGTTAGAGAAGTTTTGAAATTAAAAACAATTTATTTAGCATCTTGAAGTCTACCTGAAAAGATGTCCAAAGTTGTAGAATGTGCAAAAGCATATTTTAAAATTGCACGATAGAAGATAGGATTTTCAAACTGTTGAGTCTGACCAAGGCCACTTGATGGCGCTGTTGTTCAATAAAAGGAGGAGCTGAAGTGTGTTAATCTTCAGTGAGGAGCTGTCAGGTTTTTGTACAGAGTTTTGGTGTTTCCTGTCACTGTGGGCTGCAGAGCACAGTAGTACACAGCAGAGTCTGTCACTGCAGCAGAGGAGATCTGCAGATCCATCTGAGTTTTATCTTCACTCACTTTAACAGACAGTCCAGAGTTTTTTGCATTTTGTGTTCCTGAGTGAGAGATGAGTGACACTGGTGGTTTTCCTGGATATTGTTGATACCAGAAGAAATAATCAGTATAAGTAGCAGTTTTAGAGTATCTGTAGGACAGAGTAACACTGCTGTCTTCTAAACTGGACTCTTCATCCTTGAGTGGAGTGAGTTCTTCACAGCTGACACCTAAAGGAAAAAATAACTCCGTTAAACAACATTGTAAAATATTTTTGTTCTATAATATAATAAGTGAATCACATCCAAAAAGCATTAAAATGTACTTTTTCTATGTAGAATCTACCTGAAAGTACAAAATACTGCAGTGACAGCATGTTGAATAAAGGTAATGTTTATGGTTTGTGTATTGAACTCTGCTGAATATGGAAGTTCCTCTATCTTCTATAGTTCAGTAACAGCTTAGCTCCTCCCTGAATCTCTCAGTCTCCTCGTAGCTCTGTATTTTCACTTCTCTCAGTTCCTCTTCTTCTACCTTCAACTCTGGAAATGACTCTGATGCTGCCGTCACCATCATATAAATCCATGTTTCACTCATGTTGGACAGAAGAAAGTGTTTTTATGTGGTTGCCTCAATCAGAAGAACACGTTTTCATTTCAAATGATTTCTAATTAACACAAAGAATCCTTTGATCTACATCATATGATCCACAGTTCAGTCATTGAATTCTAAAGGATGTTAAAGTTTTTGCTTTGTTTACTGTAAATGAGAAATATCAAATATCTGCGGTCGAGGCAGATGACCGCCCACCTAGAGCCTGGTTATGGTTCTGGTTCTGCTCAAGGTTTCTAGCTGTTAGAAGGGAGTTTTTCCTTGCCACTGTCGCCTAGTGCTGCTCATGGTGGGAACTGTTGGGTCTCTGTAAATATAAAGAGTCGGTCTACTAAGTACCCCGAGATAACTTTGTTATGATATGGCGCTATATAAATAAAACAGAATTGAATTGAATCAACATGTTATTGTGTTTTGATAATTCTCTGCAAGTCTGATTTTTTTTCTTAAAAATCAGCCAAAGTGAGAGCACTTCAAATATTTAAACAATAGAGCTCACAGCTGGATGCTGAGATCAAATCCAGTTTATTTGTAAAGTCTAACTCATTGACCAATCACAACTTGTTCTCCACATTATCAACAATACTGCCAATGTTTAAAAAATACAAAATATTCGTTGATAGACTTTGTGTAATTCGTTGAACAAAATGCCGTAAGAATGGTCAGTGGAAACCAAACTCATCAACCCACTGAGGGCTGGATTCAAAATCACACCGAAAATCAAAGTGAAAGATCAAAATCACAGGCTGATCCAACTTGCGTAAATTTCATCATGACAACTCATAATGTGGCTCAGTAGTGTGTATGGCTCTCATGTGCACTCCCAACAACGTCTGGGCATGCTCCTGATGAGACGGAGGATGGTGTCCTGGGGGATCTCCTCCCAGACCTGGACCAGGGCATCACTGAGCTCCTGGACAGTCTGTGGTGCTATTGGTGGCATCGGATGCGCCGATAGATAACGTCCCAGAGGTTCTCAGTTGGATTCAGGTCTAGGGAACGTGAGGGCCAGTCAATGTAATCAATGCCTTTGACATCCAGGAACAGCCTACACACTCTGGCCACATGAGGCTGGGCATTGTCCTGCACCAGGAGGAACCCAAAGCCCACTGCACCAGCGTAAGGACTGACAATGGGTCTGAGGATTTCATCCCAGTACCTGATAGCAGTCAGGGTACTGTTGGCTAGCACGTGGAGGTTTGTGCGACCCTCCAAGAATATGCCTCCCCAGATCATCACTGACCCACCACCAAACCGGTCATACTGGATGATGTTGCAGGCAGCATAATGTTCGCCACGGCGTCTCCAGACTCTTTCACATCTGTCACATGTGCTCAGTGTGAACCTGCTCTCATCTGTGAAGAGAACAGGGCACCAAACCATACAAAACTTACATCTGCTATTAACAGATCAAAGTCCAACACTAACCTTCAACATAGAAATGAAAAGGCTGATATAATAAATCTAATTTGTCATCAGAGCCAAACTGTCAGGTTGTATAAACCAGTTTATATTTTAGGAATAAAACTTCAGTGAAGAGAGAGGACGCACTTGGTGTTTGTCTCTCAGCTCTTAGCTGAGTAGTTTTATGATTTGTTGTGTGATTCTCTCTTAAAGTGTAACAGTGTGTGACTCCCTCTAGTGGACGTTGTGCAGTATTCTGTTGTCTTTGTTCCAAAGGTTTTTGTACAGAGTTTTGGTGTTTCCTGTCACTGTGGGCTGCAGAGCACAGTAGTACACAGCAGAGTCTGTCACTTTAGCTGAGATGATCTTCAGATCTACACGTTTCTCTGCTTTGTTAAAGTGAGCTGAGAAATCAGAAACCACTGGATGAATCGATCCTCCCTCTGTGATGTAGAGCAGGAACTCTGGTCTGGACCTCTGGTATTGACGGTACCACTGGATATTGTAGATAGCACCCTCATATTTACAGGTCAGGTTGATGTTTCTTCCCTCTGCAACTTGTTCTTCAGTACTTTCTGGCTTTATGCTGTTCATGGAACCCAGAGCTGCAAAATGAGTAATTCATGTCAGTCTGCAAGAGATTCTAACATCAACAGACTCAACAGAGGTTCTTGACTTTTTCTGTCATCTTTGATCATTTGGAGATTCATTCAATAAACAGAATGTCATGGAAACTGATACCTTACACAGATAAATCTCTATTTATGAAATGTAGACCAAATATCTACAGCAGGTTAAATGAGACTTTCATCTCTGTTCTAACACTCACCTATAAAGTGAGAGAAAAGTAAAAAGAGGTAAAGCAACATGTCTTTGGAGTTGTTAAAGCCAAACAGACAGCAGATGATCAATGTTCTTCCACTGCAGTAGAATGAAGAAACTAAACCGCCTCTCTGCTGCACAGCCCTTCTCCTCAACATCAAGCTGGTTGTGCTTTTAGTTCCTCAAACATTTCTGCTCTGGAGCCAGAAATAATCTCATTGGCTGAGTTGGACTTTAGTAGGCAGGGCCAGAGAATCAATTGCTTCTTTCTTCTTCTGTTTAATCATCAATACAACAAACCTAGACTGTCATAAATCATCATCAGAAAACACTGAAGTTTAACAGTGTGTGACTCCCTCTAGTGGACGTTGTGCAGTATTCTGTTGTCTTTGCTCCAAAGGTTTTTGTACAGAGGTTTGGTGTTTCCTGTCACTGTGGGCTGCAGAGCACAGTAGTACACAGCAGAGTCAGACAGCTGTAGCTTCTGGATCTTCAGAGGAACTGATCTTGAGATGGAATTCAGTGTGGATGAAAATCTCTCCCTGTACTCGTCTGCTGTGTTTCCTTCATCCCGTTGAAAGCGGCTCAGGATGAATTTGGGGCTGTTGTTTCCATCCTGTTTGTACCAGAAGAGATAATTACTTGTTGAACTGCTGTTATATCGACAGCCAAGTGTTACTGCCTCTCCTTCAGTAGCAGTCACGTCTCCTTTATGTTGCAGCACGTTGTCTTTTTGTGCTCTGCATTCTGTAAAACAGCAACAAACAGTATCAGTGTGCTTAAAGAATCATGTCAATGTTGGACTGATATCAAAGAAACAGAGTTGTGTTCATACCGAGGCACATAGCAGCCAGCAACACTGAGATGAACAGAGGCGTCATATCTGCAGTGTTGAGTACCTGTGAGCTACAGCAAGTATAAAGAAGACTGTGATCTCTCTGCTTAGTCTTCATCAACACTAAATTGGTGGATTAGAAGGAGGAGCCTGATCACAGTGACAGGGCTCATTCACAGCCCTGTGTTATTCCCCCCACTGACAACTTTACACTAAACACAGTTTCTCCCTTTCTGCCTTAACTTGTCTTGTATGAAGTTATCATTGGACATTTCAGCTGACATGTTTCCTGTTTTACAACTGGTGCACACTCTTTGTTCCCTGACACATGATAATAATCAAAAGTCCTTTGCCCGAGGATCTCAAAATACGTACCGCTGCGTATGGTACTAACAGGTCAGAGATATAGCAGGGAGAGAGGCCACGAAGAGCCTTAAAAGTAATCAGTAAAATCTTAAAATCTATTCTAAAACATACTGGGAGCTGGTGTAAAAGGCTAAAACAGGAGTTATGTGGTTACGTTCCTTGGTTCTAATCAGTAATCCAGGTGTGATGAGATAAAAACATGCAAAATGGTCTCCGTATCTTTAAAAGTTAAGACATGGCGTATTTTTGGCGTAATATTTCTAAGATGATAAAAACAAGATCGTACAAGCTTTGTGGTGTGCTGCTCAAAATTTTAATTACTCTCAAACCAGATGCTAAGATCCCTTGCAACAGGCTTGATATGATCCAAAAGGGAACCAGCAGATGGCAGAATTTGTTTTGTCATCTGCTGGGACCCAATGACGAGGATCTCTGTTTTGTCTGAGTTCAGCTGAAGAAAATGATTTGACATCCAGTTTTTGATCTCATTGAGGCAGTCGGTAAGTGAACTCAACATTCCAGGGTCTGTGGATCTAACAGGCAAGTACAACTGTGTGTCATCAGCATAAAAATGAAAAGAGACACCATGTCCATGAATGATGTGCCCAAGGGGAAGCATGTATAAAGAAAATAAAATTGGTCCCAAAACCGACCTCTGAGGCACAACAGAAGAAAATGAAGAGACATGGTTGTTCACAGAGACACAGAAACTCCTACTGGACAGGTAAGATTACAAAGCTGTACCAGATATCCCCACCCAGTGCCTCAGTCTGTCTAACAAGATGCTGTGATCGATCGTGTCAAAGGCTGCACTAAGGTCCAGGAGTACGAGGACTGAGCACATGCCATCATCAGCAGCCATTAAGAGGTCGTTGGTGACCTTGAGCAGGCAGTCTCAGTACTGTGGTACTTCTGGAAACCAGACTGGAACTTTTCAAAGTGTTGTTTTCAAGTGTAGTTAGAAGTTGCTTTGACACGATTTTTACTAAAATTCTTGATATTTAAGGTAACTTTGAAATTGGAGATTTTTATCAATGGGTTAACACAAGCAGATTTAAAATAATCAGGGACACAACCATTAGACAAGGAACTGTTAAAAACAGAAAGTAAAAACCGCCCGACAGAATCCATTACTTAAAGTAAAAACATTGTTGGTATCACATCAAGAGGGCTGGAAGACACTCTCATATGTGACACTGTTTCTAAAGGTTCAGACAAGTTAATGGGATAAAACTGGTTAAAACTGTCTTGTTGCGAGTGCAGGACATCGGAGTAGGAGGCATTGGGGGTAATAGAGGCTCTAATTGACTCCACTTAATCATTAAAATAAAAAACACACAAACACTTCACATTGCTTTCAGCTGGGCAGAAGGAGGAGCTGGATTTACCAGCTGGTCAACAGTCTTAAATACAATTCTAGGATTATGCTGATGGGTAGAAATGAATTCTGAGAAATAGCGTGCATCTCTAATGATGATGTTGTAATTTAATAGTAACTCCTTCATGATATAAAGTGTACGAGGAAGCCTGATTTTTTCCATCTGCACTCTGCTTTCCTACATTCCCTTTTGCTCCTGCGAATATTGTGATTTATCCAAGGCTGCTGCTTTCTTTCGGAGTACTTGAACCGAGTCTTAAGAGGTGCAATAATATTTAGTGAAGACAAGCAAATGGAACTGAAACAGTTGGCCCGATCACTGGTGTGGGAATACTCAGACAGGTGAATGAGAGCAAATATGATTGGGTGGAGGCCGCCAAGTTTAAAAGTGAGAACTTCAAAGGAGGTATATTCATCACAGGGTACCTGGTAGCGTTTGAAGCTCTTCCTATCAACAGTCACTAGACCACCACCACGACCACTGGCCCTGGGTTTGTTAAAACAGTCATAGAAAGGAGGGCACAGTTCGACAAGCTGACTATGATCATTCTTTTGCAACCAAGATTCTGTTAAATATGAAAGGTGCTAATAGTGGTGAACCTGCTGCGACCCCTTTAATATTTCCCATCAGAAAGACTGCAGATGAACTGAGAATGAATATTTGAACATGTCATGTTTTCTGTTATTTTCAGAATGTTCTTTCTCTAGAATGTAAATTGACAGTTTAGTATGTTTTGCTCCTCTGCAGCCATGAGAGGTCAAATACAAAGATGGTGGAGTTGTTGTGGAAGCTTCAATCAGCTAATTCTTAACTTGGTAAAAACTTGAGCTGTTAAAATGTGATTCTGCTGAGTTTTTATGTGGAGTTTGTACAGCCTCTTCTACACTTTCACTGTGTGTTTCTCAGAGCACAGTAGTAGAGAGCTGTGTCTGCCAGGGTTAGTCTGCTTATGGTCAGTTCAGTTGAAGTTGGTGATGTTTGAGATTGATACAGTTTATTAGGAATATATTCTATTGTGCTCCGTGATCTTGCTCCTTTCCAGACTATAAACTGAGATGCCTGAAGGTCAGAATGATGTCTGTACCAGTGAAGTTTAACATAATCTTCATCTGTCTCATATTTACATCTGAGTGTGACAGATTCTCCTTCTCTTTCACTGACTTCATCTTCTACAGGAGAGATTGTGTCTCCAGCTATTTGTCCTGGAAAAAGTAGAGAAGATGAAGCCATTAGACTAACATTGTTCATGAGGCTGAGAGGAGAAGACAGTGGAAAATATCAAGTGTACAGTGTTACTCTGTGGACAGAAACAGCTCAACTGTTGAGAGATTTCTGCTCTGAACTCCAGTTTACATAAATCTTTAGAAAATAATAAAGAACTGTTGTGCTTTCTATCTTACCAAAGAAAAGAGCAGCAAGAATAATCCACAGCCAATGTTCCATCTGTACAACAAGGTTAAAGAAAATAAGAAATTAGAGAAAATGCACAATGATCTAATAACAGCATGTTGAATAAAGGTAATGTTTATGGTTTGTGTATTGAACTGAATGTGGAAGTTCTTCTCTCTTCTATAGTTCAGTAACAGCTTAGCTCCTCCCTGAATCTCTCCGTCTCCTCGTAGCTCTGTATTTTCACTTCTCTCAGTTCCTCTTCTTCTACCTTCAACTCTGGAAATGACTCTGATGCTGCCGTCACCATCATATAAATCCATGTTTCACTCATGTTGGATATGAATAAGTTTTTTTTTTTTAATATATATTTAGTGTGATAACTTGTTTTTTTCCATTAATCAGTCTTAATTCTGTACACTTAAATTATTTCTTTTCTAGGTCATCTCTGTTTTAAGTACACTGGTATCTGGTTGGTTTCAGCAGGAGGACAGATTGTTTGTAATCAGGGGGAGAGACAGCTGCAGTCTGGGGAACAGTCTGCCCTGGGTATCCAGCCTTGGGTAGGAAAACCTAGCTGGAGACAGACTATCTTTGTTAGAGGTGACTCTGTACTCTGATATGTCTGTCTCTGTGTTGTGAGGTTATAAGTATGTGACAGCATCTTCACCTCTTGGTCAGACGTTCATATGCGTCCTGGTGTATGATCTCTGGCCTTCAGCTGAAAAGAATTGACTCTGTGTGCTCGCCTGCACACTACTACTACTCCTTTTATTCTCATTTCTAATTGTTTCATTCTTTTCTTAATTAAATATACAAAAGACAACGGGTTGTCGGACCCTCATTTATTTGCTCCCTTCTCCAGAGGAAATACACAATTTCCACAGCTACCCAACAGAATTCTTTAAAAAAAACTAAATTATCTATATTTTTTTCTTGGTATGCTTAATGATTGTCTGTCCTGCCCATCAATTATCCTCCTGCTTAAACCAGGTAAAGATGACACAGAATTTGGTTCATATCGACCCATCACCCTTCTAAACAGTGATGTGAAGATCTTAGCCAAAGCCTTTGCTCTACGCCTAGAAAACACAATGCAAGATATTATCTCTGTCGATCAAACTGGTTTTATATCAGGACGGCATTCATTGACAAATACCCGTCGGCTTTTAAATATTATCCATTCTCCTGCGTCCAGTGGAACACCAGAGGTGGTGATCTCACTGGACGCAGAGAAAGTTTTTGACAGGGTGGAAGGGGAATACTTATTCGCATGTCTAAAAAATGTGGGTATGGTCCAAAGTATATTTCATGGATTTAACTTTTGTATACCTCATCCAAAGCTTATTAATATATAATAATTAATATATGTAATATAATTACAAATGGTAAGCAGGCACGGTACTTCCAGCTGTCAAGAGCGATCCCCCAGGGATGCCCACTCAGTCCACTGTTATTTGCCTTGGCCATAGAGCCCCTATCCATCACACTCAATCATTGCCATCAATGAGTGGACTAGAGGAAAAGAGCACAGATTATCTCTATATGCAGATGATTTATTATTATATGTATCTGACCCTATTCTATGCGTCCCCCATATCTTTTGAAGAGATTCTGGGTATAAACTGAACTTTAGTAAAAGTGAATGCTACCCTTTTAATGACCTGGCTCTAAAAATACAGGATAATGCCTTGCTTTTCCAAATGTCTAGAAATGGCTTTAAATACTGCATGCAGACATGCAGAACCTCTATCAGGAAAACCTTTCTCCCATATTTCAGAAAGTCAAATTAGATTTAAAGAAATGGAAAACAATTAACTTGTCCTTGGCAGGGAAAGTAACTGTATTAAAATGAATGTACTCCCCAAGGTCCTCTATTATTTTCAATGTATCCCACTTTATCTTCCTAAATCGTTCTTTAAATCTATTGATAAAGCTCTCATGACATTTATATGGAAGGATAAGAACCCTAGAATACGTAAAGAACTACTACAGAGGCCTAAATTACACGGTGGCTTAGCTCTTCCAAATCTTTGCTATTATTATTGGGCCACAAATGTTCAAAAGATTATTTATTGGCTTCATACTCCAGATACAAATAGGTGTCACTTTGAAGCTACATCTTGCATCTCAACATGTCTTACAGCCCTGGTCACCTCTAGTCTTCCCCTCTCTACTTCACACTATACTAACAACCCAGTCGTTATCAATACTCTCAAGATATGGTTTCAATTTAGACAGAACTTTGGATTTAAACATTTTCTCATCATAAGTCAATAAATGATAAATGATTGTATAGCTTCTCTTAAAAACATAACCCTCATGAAGATTAGGGCAGACTGGGTGGGCGAGCTGGGTGAGGACATAGAAGAGGATACATAGAGCTGTGCTCTACAAAGAGTGAATGACAGTACCTCTTGTGCAAAACTAAGCATAATACAATTTAAAGCACCGAGCTCATTTTTCCAAAGCAAGAGTAGCTATAATATACCCTAATTCAGACACAAGTTGTGACAGGTGTCATAATATACCTGCTAATTTAACCCACATGCTTTAGCCATGCCCTGCTCTGGTAACTTACTGGTCTGCGATCTTTAAAACACTATCGGAGGATCCTGAGAGGATCCTGAAAAGAACAAAGATAGATTTCACCATGACATTTAAATTATTATTAATTTAGTTTAGTATAAAAAGTTAATACATTCAAACACATAAAAGTGTTTTTCATGTCTGCCATCTCCTTTAACATCTTGCTACATCTGTTGAGTACTTACCAGTCTGAAATGTGAACATCATCCAAACTAAAAAGAGCTGCATTATTTTCACTTGTACTGAATGAACAACAGAGAGAACACAGCAGCTCTTCACTTCCAAAATGAAGCCTTTCATATTCAGTTGTGTAGCTCCTCCTCTTGCTGTGCTCTGTTTACATTGAGGCTGATGGAAGCTTTAGAAATGACAGTTGTAGCTCCCCTCCAGTTTAATCACGAACACAAAGCGTTTTTTTGTTACGGGCATTTATTTGCACATCCATGCCGTCAAGCATGCCGTGAGAACTATATAAAATAAATACACAAATCATAAAATGAGTTCAATACAAAACAGAGCTTTCTCATAGAGAATAACGATTAAAACAAACATCTCACAAACTAAATAGTTCAAATACTGCATGAACCCTGAAGGCTATAAGCCATTAAACATCCAAATAATTAACTTTCCCAACTTAAAGGTTCTGTGTGTACTTTTCAGAAAGCTGTTGTTTTTGGTGACACCGGTGGCCGTTAAGAGAATAGCAGTCAGCGTTGTTGTTCGTTCTCGTGTTCGTACACAGTAGGCGCGAGCGAACATCCTGGGCATCAGCCAAAACAGTGACCTGACATACAGAAGAGTGAACAAAGTGAAGTTACACTGTTATTATAGTTTGACTAACGTTATTTAAAAAAACAGATTTATAAAGAACAATATCGTCATCAGCTTGCTCGCTTGCACAATAAAGGCTAATGATTTTTAATTAATCGTTCTCGTTGTATGACTGCATTTATATGACACTTCAGCATTAGCTAACGTTAGCTAGCTTTATCAGTCACCATTTGTCCAGCGTCCACCGAGAGGCTCAGCAGTATGAGCATAGCTAAATTTGCTGGATGATAACGCTAACGGTCAGTGAACTAGACGTTCATTATTGACGTGATACCTGAATCGATGCGCTAATGTTTCAGCATAATAGATGAGACTTTTTTTATTGTAAACTAACGTTACTGTACTGAAGGGGTCTGGCAGCAGGTTTAGACCACGATGATACTGAACTAACGTCAGTCATAAACAGATGGTAGGAGTGGGATGACTAACACTGGAGATAATGCACATAAAGTAAAGAACAACATATCCTATGTATTCATCAGTTCGTGCATCATTGTAGTTCACCTTGCTTTATCATTACAACTTACCATTGAGTATTTCACTGTTACTGTCAATCAGCATCCTCAAATATGGAAGCATCACAATAAAACTACATGTTCATTTCTTTCATTTCAGGATTCAACTTCTGAAGAAAGCAGATGGTGGTCACCCGTCTGCCAGGGGTTTTTCTGGACTTCATCTGGGACGTCTGGGAACCAGGAACCGGGTGGCAGATTAGGGACAAATAACCTGACCCCTTTAGCAATGATGTTAGCTACAAGTTAGCACCATTTAGGTGAAACTAAAAACTGTGATCAGTGTCCCTGCATGTGAGTTCATTACCTCAGCAGAAATGTATAAAGTATAAGCATGGGTGTCATTTTGGCAGGAAGAAAATCAGGCTGATGATATCCAATGAAATGAAATGACTTTACAGGGCATATAATCCACAGAACAGGAGAGTGAGCATGAGAGGTAACAAACGTCTACAGTGTTGGAGATAAATGCATCTTGACATTACAGGACATGATCTGTAGGCCTGACTCCTCTGTGAATCATAATCAAACACAGCGGCTCCTTGTGGTTGATCAGGCAGGACGTTACTTTGAGTCTGGATGAATCAGCTGATATCAACTCTAGACAGTATTTAGCTATGTTAGCTAGCTAGCAGTTCGTCAGCATTACATGGATGTATTAGAAGGTCTTATCCATCCATGCAGCGTTAGCAAATAATGTAACGTTAGCTAACATTGCCCAGCTAAAATCACAATATATTTCACATGCTTTGCAGTAATGTTAGCTTAACTGGTCATTTATTGACGTTAGCAGACTCAGTTTCTAAGCTAATGTTAGCTACTGTGAGGAGCTTCTTCTTTTGTTTTTATTACAGCTGTTGGGGAGCTGAACTCTGACCTGTAGCTGCAGAGAAGTCAGGCACTCGGGATCACGCATAACGTCGTATCTGTTGGATTTTGGCGGAAAACCATCCCGAGTCCTTCACATAGAAATCAGTCCACAGGCTGCAGTAGGCAACCGAGAAAGTCGGGAAAGGTCTCATTTTATAAGTTAGGTTACAGTCTGTTCACACACAGGCAATATAGAGTGATTAATACAAGTAAAACATTATGAAAAGTTACATACAGTACCTTTAACATTCAGTAAAATGTAGGTAGGTCTTTTGCTTTCTGCTCACCTGTCCATCCAAAACGTTTTGTTTCTCTCCTCTCCTTTTCCCAACATGGTTTCAGTGTTTCTTGCGTTGGATGATCCTCCCTGTGTCCTTTTAAACTAACCCAGTAGTTTATAGATAACTGTATTAATTCCAGTGGCATTTCTCCCATTTCCACCTGTAATGCAGATGTTGGTGTTGTTCTAATGGCGCCTAAGCAAAGTCTTAAAGCTTGATATTGAATATTGTCTAGCTTGTTGAGATGTATTTGCTGCTGATCCAAATGCTACACACCCATAATCTAATACTGATCTTATTAATCCTATGTAAATAGTTTTTAATGCTGTTCTCTCTGCCCCCCATTCACTCCCTACCAGGCATCTCATTACATTTACAGCCCATGTAATTCTCTCATCAAACCACAACCCTAAAAATTTAAACTGCTTCACTCTCTCCAATTCTTGATTATACAGTTTTAGACTTACATCACTGCCAATTCTTTTCCTTGTAAAGAACATTGTCTTTGTTTTGGCTACTGAAAATTTAAATTCCACTTAATTGACCATTCTTCTATTTTAACAACAGCCTCTTGTAGTTTCTTCACAATAAATTCCAAATTCCTACCTCTCTTCCAAATTGCCCCCTCATCTGCAAAATGTGAAAATCCCATCCCATTCTCCAAGTTCAGAAAAACATCATTTATCATAACAGAAAATAACAAAGGACTCACTATACTTCCTTGAGGCGTTCCATTTGTGAACAACTCTTCCATATTCTTACTTGAATCGATCTTCCATATAAAAAGTCCTTGATCCACCTATACATTGGTCCTTTGACCCCTAATTTACTTAGTTTAATTAATAATCCTTCCTTCCACATCATATCATAAGCCTTCTCTACATCAAAAAATACGGCCACTACGCTTTCCCTATTAACCTGTGCTTTCCTTAATTCATGTTCTAAACATAAAGCTGGGTCCATGGTATTTCTACCTGTCCTGAATCCACTTTGATATTGTGGTACATAACCTTTGTTTTCCAAATGATAAGTTAACTTTCATTTATCATTCTCTCCATTATTTTGCATACATTGGATATTAAAGCAATAGGCCTATAACTCCCTGGGTTTGTACCATCTTTCCCTGGTTTACATATTGGCACTACAACAACTTCTTTCCAGATTAGTGGTAATTTTCCCATCTCCCAAACTTTATTATATAGTTCCAGTAAAGTGTCCTTAGATGATTCGCTAAGATGATTTATCATAATGTAACATATCTGATCTTTTCCTGGTGCTGACATCTTGGCTTTCCTGAGAGCACGATTCAGTTCTGTCTTTGTGAACGGTATATTTATTAAATCTTTGCTTTCTTCATGTTGCTGTAATAGTTCCTTATTCTCAGCTATCGTTGCTTCCCTTCCTCTTTGTCCCTCTTCACTAATATTCTCAGAGCTATGAATTTTAACAAAGGTTTGTTCCAACATCTCTGCTTTCTCCTCATCTGTCATTGTCGGTTAAAACTGGATACCCATACTCTCTTTTAATCCCATTCATTCTTCTTATCATTCCCCTCCCACTTTAGTAACTCCTGTTTCTCTTCCTACGGAATTACAAAATTTCCTCCAAAAGACCTTTTTTGCACTCTTAATTGTTTTCCTTACATTAGCTTGCAACCTTTTATATTCAATAAGATTCTGGAAGTTATGAGTTCTTTTTAACATTTTGAATGCTTTATTTCGTGATTTTATTGCCTTTTCACATTCCTTTGTCCACCATGGTACAGTTTTCTTCTTATGCTTACCTCCTTTCCTTTGAATCGCTTGCTTTGCGGCTCCTAGAATAACTTCACAAACTGAAAAATTTAGTTCATCAACATCTTGATTAACATCAACTTTTTGCATTTCTTGATCACTAATCTGTTTAAACTTTTCCCAATCAGCACTGCTGAAAACCCATCTATCTAATCCTCCAGTACTACACTCTTCTAGGCTCAAGCCTACTTCAGTTAATATTGGATAATGGTCACTTCCTATTGTTGTTTCTCTTACAATTTCCCAAGTACAAATACCTGCCACTGTTTGTGATACTAAAGTAAGATCTATGGCTGATTCTGTACCTTTTCTAACATCAATTCTTGTACCATTTCCATCATTATAACTATCCCATAATGTACTATGTGCATTAAAATCTCCACAACAAATAACTTTTCCTTCTAGATTTACAGCCAGTTCCTCCAGTGCTTCTAATGAAAGTTTCTTGCAGGGATTGTAAAAGTTAACTATTTTCATAATACCATCTTTTGTCCAAACTTCAATAACTATCATTTCCTAGTCTTTCCCTTTCTCCACTACTCTATATTGCATTTCTTGCTTTACAAATATTATACAACCTCCTCCACCTCCCTCCACTCTATCTCTGCGTATACTATCATAGCCTTTAATTATAAAATCTAATGCTGGCTTAAGCCAAGTTTCTTGAATACATATAATTTCTGGTTTGTTTCTGAGACCTTTAATAAATCCTTTACATTCCTGACCATTTGCTATTAAACTCCTTGCGTTCTCTGTACTCTGGTTTTCCCTCTGCCTCAAGTCTTTTGTTGATTTGTTCCCAGGATATATCTTTCATAGCCAAGAATTGTTCAGCTCCCTTCACAATTATTTTAATTCTCTCTGTTTTGTGTTTAACTTGATCTGCACGGTTAATTACATACGCAATAAACAAAATCAGCGTATCCACGGTCAGTTCTGCACTAGCTTCCTCTCTTTGATCCCCTTCTGTTATTGGACTTTGACTGATTTTGTCTGTCTTTCCCATTACCTTTTGACCTTGTACTTTCTTCACTGCTTCAGCATAACATATGTGCATATATGCACATTATCTCCACATTCCTCAAATCTACGATCACCTCCGCATTTGGCACACCTTTGTTTCCCTTTGCAAGCTATCGCTATGTGCCCATACCTCTGGCATTTGTAACACTGAAGAGGAGGGGGAACGTAAGGCCTGACTGGGAAACTCATACAGCCTGTCTTTATTTTATCTGGAAGTACCCCCCCTGAAACTCTAGAAGCACTGACAGACTTTCCACTCTTTCACCGTTTCTTGTTTTTAACAACCTCTTTAGTCTCCTCACTTCACCTCCATGAATACTTCGTTTGAGTTTTTCCAGATCCTCATGAGTGGGAATGCCGAATATCACTCCCCGAGTAACTTTATTCTCCCCCAGAACTCTCTTTTCACACAATACTTTTTTGCAAATACTTTCAATATGCAAAGCTTTATTTCTTTGTTCTTCATTTCTACATTTTATCAACAAGTTCCCATCTCGAAGTATCTTGGCCATTTCTACTTCTCCTAACTTTTTCCTCAGTTCCCTAGACGATGATATTGGACTCAGACTCACCTGCTCATCTTCCTTCCTGAATTTAAGTATTATTGTAAATTCCTCTCTCTCCACCTTCCTGCGGATAATCCCGTTTCCTTCATCTGAACTATTCTCCTCTAAGCATCTTTTATTGCTCTGGCTGGCAGACGCTCTTATATCCTCATCTTCCCTCGCTTTAGGCCTACTTCGCCCTCCTCCTCTAAAAACCGGAGTCCAGTTGTCAAAGTCCATATCGTCATCTTTATCTACTACCTGTGCTGTCAGCCCGATCCAGTCACAAACCAGTTTATGCCAACCGCCAAGTCAAAAATTTCCTGTCTAGAAAAACACAAGTTTTATCACATTTGCTCGCAGATCAGCACATCACAGCTACTGTACTCTGACTACTGCTTCTGACTGCATGGTGCGACAGGCATGTGTGCTACTGGCATCGTTCAATAATGTAACTCAATACAGTCAGCAGAGTTTCACTGTCAGCCATCTTCAAGTGTAGCAGAGAGAAGGAGGGAAGTGATGGAGGAAGAAAAAGTGGCAACAAGGAGGCACATCATGTCTCATGATGATGACAAGCATCTTGAAATCTTGGTACAAACCAAAAGACAGAAACATGATTAAAGCTGCAACTAAGAAAACCTTTTACTGTCAAATAATCTGTTGCTTATTTCTTTGATTAATTGTTTTAATGTTTTATATTGGTCTTGTGTTTGAAGCATCATACAGATGGTTTCTCATTGATTTGCTGCTCATGTGAATCCTCCCACTGTCATGTCCTGTTATGTGTCTGTGTTTCCTGTTTTATTTTGAAGTCCTTTCTGTTTGTTCTGTTCAGTTCCTGCTCTTGTTTCTCTTTGATTATCTTCACCTGCCCCTGATTCCCTCGTTAGCCTTTCCCTATAGATACCGGTCCCCTTTCTTTGTTCTTGGTTGGTTCATTGTTTTTCTCTTGGAGTTTCAGTTTTCCTGGTTCCCTGTGTGTTGTTTCCTGAGTTCCTGCATGTAAGTTTTTGTGTTTAATAAGTCTGCCTGTTCTGTCTGAGTTTGGGTCCTTCCCCTGCTGCCTGTACGGCAAACCCTGACACCCACAGTGTTTCATTAGCAGCTGTAACCACAGTGACTCTGATAAAACAGGAATTAGCAGAATCCATCTGATATGAAGCTGTGGTTTGAATACCACTTCCCTCCTCTTTGAAGAGTAGTCAGATATCTGTGTTCAGGTTTTTGTACAGCCTCTTCTACACTTTGTATCACTGTGTTTATAGAGCACAGTAGTAGAGAGCTGTGTCTGCCAGGGTTAGGCTGCTTATGGTCAGTTCAGTTGAATCTGGTGATGTTTCAGATTCATATCGTTCATTAGGGATATATTTGCTTGTGCCCTTTTGCTCCTTTCCAGAGTATAAACTGAGGTGCCTGAAGGTCAGAATGATGTCTGTACCAGTAAAGGTAAACACCACTTGAACTTGTCTCATATCCACATCTGAGTGTGACAGATTCTCCTTCTCTTTCACTGACTTCATCTTCTACAGGAGAGATTGTGTCTCCAGCTATTAGTCCTGGAAAAAGTAGAGAAGATGAAGCCATTAGACTAACATTGTTCATGAGGCTGAGAGGAGAAGACAGTGGAAAATATCAAGTGTACAGTGTTACTCTGTGGACAGAAACAGCTCAACTGTTGAGAGATTTCTGCTCTGAACTCCAGTTTACATAAATCTTTAGAAAATAATAAAGAACTGTTGTGCTTTCTATCTTACCAAAGAAAAGAGCAGCAAGAATAATCCACAGCCAATGTTCCATCTGTACAACAAGGTTTAAATCAACAGGAGAAACTAGCTGATGTTCAACATTCAGTCTGAGAATTGTTCTCTTCACAGCAGCACTTATTATTGACAGAATGGTTGAACACAGTGCAGAAGTAGTGCACCGCCTACTTGATAATGTCGCCCTCTAGTGGAGGTAAAAAGTTGAGTACAACAGTGTGGAAAAAAGGCTTCCAGCAGCTTGTCAGTGTGTCAGCTTGTGTTTTTGTACAGAGACTGTGGGTTTGCTGTCACTGTGGGCCTCACAGCACAGTAGTACAGAGCAGAGTCTGTCACTGCAGCAGAGGAGATCTGCAGATCCATCTGGGTTTTATCTTCACTCACTTTAACAGACAGTCCAGAGATTGGATCATTAAATATTGTCCCTGTTCCTGAATGAGAGATGAGGAATTCTGGTGGTTTTCCTGGATATTGTCGATACCAGAAGAAATAATCACTACCAGTTGCTTGTTTGGAGTATCTGTAGGACAGAGTAACTGTGCTGCCTTCTAAACTGGACTCTTCATCCTTGTCTGGAGTGAGTTCTGCACAGCTGACACCTGAAGGAGAAAATAATTATTATTTTATGTTGTAAAAGACTTAATAAATGATTCACATTTGAATGTCATGTGAAATAACCTCTTTCTTGCTGCATAATCTAACTTACCTGTTAGGATGGAAATAAACAGTAGAGAAAATGCACAATGATCTAATGACAGCATGTTGAATAAAGGTAATGTTTATGGTTTGTGTATTGAACTCTGCTGAATATGGAAGTTCCTCTCTCTTCTATAGTTCAGTAACAGCTTAGCTCCTCCCTGAATCTCTCCGTCTCCTCGTAGCTCTGTATTTTCACTTCTCAGTTACACTCAGTGCAAAAACAGCCCCACTAGAAAGAAGCCAAATCTTCTTAAATATAGTCAAATTGTCTTTATCAAGCAAAAAAATCTACCAATGGGGTAAGCCAATTATGCCGGGCTAGAATTCTTAAAACTAGCATAACAGTCTAGCCACTGAAAGACTGTAATGGGACTTAAAACTAATGCCAAAATTTAAGCGAGTTGTGCTTGGAAAATTAAAAACTTAAATTTAGCAAATGCTAACGCTATTGTCTTGAAATAAGGCTATATAGCCTAGAATTTACAGTGGAAAAATAGTATATTGTGCTTAAAATAAGTAACTCTCAGTCACACCTAACATTTTAGAATCATCAATGTCATGATCCCACATGGACACTGTGTGGGTTTGGTCTTGTGTCCGGTTTTATTTGGTATTCCTAGGTCTTGTCTCTTGCGTGTTGTTTATTTCCTGTTTTATTTTGAAATCCTTTCTGTCTGGTCTGTCTTGTTCCTGTCCTCCTGTCTGATTTCCCACACCTGTGTTCTTTTGCTCACCTGTCCCTGATGACCTCGTTAACCCCCTCCTCTATATATTCCGGTCCTCCCCCTGTGTTCTATGTCAGTAGATTGTTGGTTGTCGGTTTCCCTGGTTCCCAGAGTTCCTAGTGTCTGTGTTTCCTGCACTGTTTGGCCTTTTGTTTCTGTTATTTAATAAATCCTTCATCTGCACCAGTCTGCCTGTCCCGTCTGCATTTGTAAGGAGATGGCTAACCGTGACAATCAATTAACCTAACATGCATGTGTTCGGATGGTGCCGGGGTACCCATAGAGAACACTGGGAGAACATGCAGACTCCACACAGAAAAGCTCCAGCCGACTGGTGGGTTTGAACCAAAAAGCCTCTTTCTGTGAGGCAACAGTGCAACACTGCACCACCGTGCCAGCATCAATAAGTAGACAGAAATTAATGTCACATTTCTTTTCACTTCTTTATTGTTAACTCTACATCGAGAAGCTGCACAGAACAAATGATTCAAAAGCAACATACAGACAACTGGTGGTCAAGGTGTAAATGTAAGACCTATGGCTAGATAACAAATGTACCAGTGCTTTAAACCTTCTTATAATAAACAGGGTTCATACAGCTTTACTGTAAAAGTCAAGCACTTTCAAGGTACCTGAACCAAAAATGTCCAGACTCTCAAAGCCTTTATCATCACATCTAAATTGTTAATATAAATTCCAGGAGACAACAAACAAATATGGCGACAGGATCGTTTCATTTCAAACATTAAAAGATTTTTGGTTTACATGAGTGATTGTAGATGTTGAAATGTTGGAAATCAAGCATTTTTCAAGGAGTGTATTCGAATTCAAGCATGTTCCTAACCTTGAAAACACAACAGTTAAAAGTAAGCATTTTCCACACTTTCAAGACTTTGTACGAACTGTCGTGGAAAAACTGCCTAAGCTCTTTTAGTTAAATAAAAGACAAGAAACACTTACAGGTCGTTGACAAAGATGTATATTGTACAATAGGAGACAATCAGAAATCATCAGCTATCTCCAAGAGAAGATACAAGAACACAGCTTTTATAGTATTTTGGAAACAAAGAAACTCTTTACCATTGGTCAGTATTACATGTTATATAAGTTTGGACCTAAGGAATTTTCCAACCCATAACAGACTCCTCAAGTTATAGTCTGCCGAGCAGAAAACGTTTAATCCATATAAGGACCTATATTCCACCATATAGCTGACCTTTTTGACCTCACGTGGAGTCGCGTGCTTAACATACACCAAACTAAAAGACATGAAACTAGGTGAGAGGTCAAGAGTAGAGACATGAATAGAACTGGGACTGTTAACTAATTAAAGTAAATACACAATCATATATTACTAAATATTAATAAGTATACAAACACGATTATGAATAGATGATTAACATGTGGATAAATGATAAGTTATGAGCTCACAACAAAGTTTACTTTCACAGAACCCTGTTAATTTCAGGGGAGTTACTTGCTGTAACTATTTAAAGATACATCCTGTTAATTAGTGAGCTTTAGACGTGCAGGTAGGCACATTTTTTAACTTTGGAGGGAGACAGGTTAGCCGTTTCCCCCTGCTTCCTGTCTTTATGCTAAGCTAAGCTAATAGTCTCCTGGCTCTTGCTCCATACTTGACGTACAGATGCGAGAGTGGTATCAATATTCTCATCTTTTAATGTCAAGAGATGAGAAGGATCAGATGGTTGAAATCAGAAATTCTGACTTCAGCAAAGCAGTTTTGTTACTTGTCAGTGTTGATCAAACAGCTTTATAATTCTGGTAATTCTAGTTTCAAGCATCAAGTTACTCAGAACCAGTAATGAAGTAAAGTTATAGGATCTTATTAAGTACTTGAAGACTAAAAAGCTTCAAACAAGTGAAATGCTCTAACATAAAAATATCTTGTCAGATAAAAAACAAGCATATACTGCCTTGATTTAAGATATTTCATCTTACTTAGATTTTGCTTTTTGCAGTGCATCGTATTAGATCAACAATGATGTGTTTATTCATTAACAAGCCTGTGAGGAACATAGTCAACATACAGAGAAACACATGTTATGTTAATGAAAGCTATTATTGATCATTGTCTTAATCACTATTTGTCCTCTGGATCAAACTGTCAGGTTGAATGAACCAGTTTCAGCTTTAAGGATCAAACAGCAGTGGAGAGAAAGGAGACCTTTGGTGGAAGCATCTCTGGCTTTAACCTGTCGGAGGATTTACTCTGTGATACTGTCAAACACCTCATTATCACCAGAGATTCACACATATAATACATCTTATTCAGTCTGTTGTCTTTATTGGTTTTGCTGCAAGTACAAAGACTGTAGACTTTATTATAACATCCTGCTGAAGTTTAACAGTGTGTGACTCCCTCTAGTGGACGTTGTGCAGTATTCTGTTGTCTTTGCTCCAAAGGTTTTTGTACAGAGTTTTGGTGTTTCCTGTCACTGTGGGCTTCACAGCACAGTAGTACACAGCAGAGTCTGTCACTGCAGCAGATAGGATGCTCAGTTTGATTTGGTTTTGCTCCACTTCAATCTTCAGTCCAGGTGTTGGATTATTTACTACTGTTCCTGTTCCTGAATGAGAGATGAGGAACTCTGGTGGTTTTCCTGGATATTGTCGATACCAGAAGAAATAATCACTACCAGTTGCTTGTTTGGGGTATTTGTAGGACAGAGTAACAGTGCTGCCTTCTAAACTGGACTCTTCATTGTTTTCTGGAGTGAGTTCTTCACAGCTGACACCTAAAAGAGAAAATAACTGTTATTTCATGTTGTATGAATTATGTTGAATCACATACAGAAAACTTTGTAATGAAACTATCATGCAGAATGTAACATACCTGTTAAAACTGAAAGAAACAGTAGAGAAAATCCACAATGATCTAATGACAGCATGTTGAATAAAGGTAATGTTTATGGTTTGTGTATTGAACTCTGCTGAATATGGAAGTTCCTCTCTCTTCTATAGTTCAGTAACAGCTTAGCTCCTCCCTGAATCTCTCCATCTCCTTGTAGCTCTGTATTTTCACTTCTCTCAGTTCCTCTTCCTCTACCTTCAACTCTGGAAATGACTCTGATGCTGCCGTCACGATAACTTCATGTAACTTCCTCCATCACTCAGTACTTGTGGTCAGCTTGGATTAACTGCAGTTACAGTGTCATCTAGTGGCCAACCAGAATCAGGCCACAGAAGCAGTAAAAATGCTATTGACGCTTCAAACTCCTCCAGCAGCACCATCCAGTTATTAGCTGATTATCGGTATGTTCAGCATTTTCCAAACACAACATAGTTAAAGACTCTACGTCTGTGTTGCATTATCACCTCATCACATCTCTGACGTTGTGTATTTACAGTAGTAATTAACTGGCAACGTGATGCTACAAACTTTTTAGTCACCTCAAGCTTACAGGTTGTGAGTATTTGATAGTGAAACAAGACATTTTCAGATGAATATTACTGCAAACAAACAAAACCCACATCTGGATGCTGAGATCAAGTCTAGTTTGTTAGTACAGTCCAATACCACGTACAGTGTTTAAATAAGTTTTACATCCAACATCATCAGAAAGTGAAGACTCCCTTTACTTTCCTGCATTAACATGTGAGAAAAATGGTTGAAACAAGTCCAATATATATATCAAGAGGTAGAACCGGTCAAAAGGTTGGTGGTTCAATCCCCAACTCCTCCTGTCCACATGCTGAAGTGTCCTTGAGCAAGACACTGAACCCAATGCCTGGCAGCTCCGCCTTCATCAGTGTGTGTGTCTGTTTGGGTGATGGAGAGGCTCATCATGAAAGGCCTTGGTATAAATAGTGTTATGCAATGCATTTACCATCTAGAAGAAATATGATGAACAGAGAATATTGTCTTTCATTCTTGAGATAACAGAGAGGTCAGTGTGTTAAGGTCATAGGGAACTCTAAGGAACATTGACAATACTTTATCTATACAGTTAACATCCCACAACACCTTGTTATCATCAGTGCTTCAGGGTTATAAACACTTTGCTTCATTCGGTCCTATTTTATTTATGCTTCATTTTATCTTTTCAGTTTTTCTCATCAAATAATCTAGACTGTATCATTTTTTTCACTTTTGTGTCAGTGATCAGGAGAAGGAACTGAGGAGCTGATCCAGGATCCTGTCGATCAGGACAGAGTAACACTACGGCCCTCTGATGAAAACACTTCAGCACTGCTGGCAGTAATATCATCTTCCAAGGTGTAACCTAGTGAGGGAAACAACATGTTATACAGAGTTCTGTTCCAATATGAGATTTCCATCATTTGAAAAACAACACAGACAAAAACATACGTACCTAGAAGAGTTGAAAAGAACAAAATTATAGTGAGTTTTTCCATGTTTACAGAGGTGAGATGCTGTAATTGAATGTTTAGTATGAATATGTTTTGTGGTTGTGTTTGGTCTGATGTTCACAGCTGGAATCAAATAGTTCTCTGCTATGAAGCCACTCTGCAGTCAGTAGGAGGAGACTCGTCTGTCATTAGTTTCACTTCTAAAGCTCTTCATCACAACTGTGTCTCATGATGGAAAATAATCTAGACTGTATCATCATAAACCATCAAAGTGTAACAGTGTGTGACTCCCTCTAGTGGACATTGTGCAGTATTCTGTTGTCTTTGCTCCAAAGGTTTTTGTACAGAGTTTTGGTGTTTCCTGTCACTGTGGGCCTCACAGCACAGTAGTACACAGCAGAGTCTGTCACTGCAGCAGAGGAGATCTGCAGATGAAACTCCTTTGTGTTTTTGTCATGTATTAAAGACAATCCTGCTATTTTCTCTGAATATTCCCTGATGAGAAGCTGTGGAGATGAACTGGACTTCTGTTGATACCAGTAGAGGTTGTCCACAGAGCCTGAATAGTTACAGGAGAGAGTCACATGGTCTCCTTCCAAAGCCAGAATTACATCTTTAAAAGGTTTCACTAAATCCTCAGAGGATCCTGAAAAGAACAAAGATAGATTTCAACTTTGACATTTCAATTATTTTAAATTGTGTATTTTTAATTTAGTCTAATGTACAAAGTTAATACATTCAAAGACATAAAAGTGTTTTTCATGTCTGCCATCTCCTTTAACATCTTGCTACATCTGTTGAGTACTTACCAGTCTGAAATGTGAACATCATCCAAACTAAAAAGAGCTGCATTATTTTCACTTGTACTGAATGAACAACAGAGAGAACACAGCAGCTCTTCACTTCCAAAATGAAGCCTTTCATATTCAGTTGTGTAGCTCCTCCTCTTGCTGTGCTCTGTTTACATTGAGGCTGATGGAAGCTTTAGAAATGACAGTGATGCTGCAGTCATCATCATCCAAGAAGGTCAGACTGAAGGAGGAATCTGCACAAGATTCATCTGAATGAATCTGGAGAGAAACGACTTTCTGAAATATAAAAAATCCTCAACTGCATACTGTACAGAAATTCTGACTGATGTTTGTGTGAAACCTGTAAATTTACAGGTTACAGTTTTTTCTGTCCCAGTGTCAGCAGTGTTTTTGGTGTGACAAGAACTTCACCCTGTTCATTTTCTATGTGATGTGAGTGATTAGCTTCTCAAAGCATCGTCACCTGCAGCGTATGATGCCTCTACACACCGGCTGTGTCTTGATGCACGTTAACTGTCTAGAAAAACACAAGTTTTCTCACATTTGCTCCCAGATCAGCACATCACAGCTACTGTACTCTGACTACTGCTTCTGACTGCATGGTGCGACAGGCATGTGTGCTACTGGCATCGTTCAATAATGTAACTCAATACAGTCAGCAGAGTTTCACTGTCAGCCATCTTCAAGTGTAGCAGAGAGAAGGAGGGAAGTGATGGAGGAAGAAAAAGTGGCAACAAGGAGGCACATCATGTCTCAGTAGTGACAAGCATCTTGAAATCTTGGTACAAACCAAAAGACAGAAACATGATTAAAGCTGCAACTAAGAAAACCTTTTACTGTCAAATAATCTGTTGCTTATTTCTATGATTAATTGTTTTAATGTTTTATATTGGTCTTGTGTTTGAAGCATCATACAGATGGTTTCTCATTGATTTGCTGCTCATGTGAATCCTCCCACTGTCATGTCCTGTTATGTGTCTGTGTTTCCTGTTTTATTTTGAAGTCCTTTCTGTTTGTTCTGTTCAGTTCCTGCTCTTGTTTCTCTTTGATTATCTTCACCTGCCCCTGATTCCCTCGTTAGCCTTGGTTCATTGTTTTTCTCTTGGAGTTTCAGTTTTCCTGGTTCCCTGTGTGTTGTTTCCTGAGTTCCTGCATGTAAGTTTTTGTGTTTAATAAGTCTGCCTGTTCTGTCTGAGTTTGGGTCCTTCCCCTGCTGCCTGTACGGCAAACCCTGACACCCACAGTGTTTCATTAGCAGCTGTAACCACAGTGACTCTGATAAAACAGGAATTAGCAGAATCCATCTGATATGAAGCTGTGGTTTGAATACCACTTCCCTCCTCTTTGAAGAGTAGTCAGATATCTGTGTTCAGGGTTTTGTACAGCCTCTTCTACACTTTGTATCACTGTGTTTCTAGAGCACAGTAGTAGAGAGCTGTGTCTGCCAGGGTTAGGCTGCTTATGGTCAGTTCAGTTGAATCTGGTGTTGTTCGAGATTGATATCGACCATCAGGGATATATTTAGCTGTGCTTTGTGATCTTGCTCCTTTCCAGAGTATAAACTGAGGTGCCTGAAGGTCAGAATGATGTCTGTACCAGTAAAGGTAAATATAGTCTGATGTTGTCTCATATCCACATCTGAGTGTGACAGATTCTCCTTCTCTTTCACTGACTTCATCTTCTACAGGAGAGATTGTGTCTCCAGCTATTAGTCCTGGAAAAAGTAGAGAAGATGAAGCCATTAGACTAACATTGTTCATGAGGCTGAGAGGAGAAGACAGTGGAAAATATCAAGTGTACAGTGTTACTCTGTGGACAGAAACAGCTCAACTGTTGAGAGATTTCTGCTCTGAACTCCAGTTTACATAAATCTTTAGAAAATAATAAAGAACTGTTGTGCTTTCTATCTTACCAAAGAAAAGAGCAGCAAGAATAATCCACAGCCAATGTTCCATCTGTACAACAAGGTTT
The DNA here is from genome assembly GCA_008360985.2 of Macquaria ambigua. Classification (NCBI taxonomy): domain Eukaryota; kingdom Metazoa; phylum Chordata; class Actinopteri; order Centrarchiformes; family Percichthyidae; genus Macquaria; species Macquaria ambigua. The sequence continues at coordinate 36,357 of VMKM01002310.1, forward strand.
AAATCAACAGGAGAAACTAGCTGATGTTCAACATTCAGTCTGAGAGTTGTTCTCTTCACAGCAGCACTTATTATTGACAGAATGGTTGAACACAGTGCAGAAGTAGTGCACCGCCTACTTGATAATGTCGCCCTCTAGTGGAGGTAAAAGTTGAGTACAACAGTGTGGAAAAAAGGCTTCCAGCAGCTTGTCAGTGTGTCAGCTTGTGTTTTTGTACAGAGACTGTGGGTTTGCTGTCACTGTGGGCCTCACAGCACAGTAGTACAGAGCAGAGTCTGTCACTGCAGCAGAGGAGATCTGCAGATCCATCTGGGTTTTATCTTCACTCACTTTAACAGACAGTCCAGAGATTGGATCATTAAATATTGTTCCTGTTGCTGAATGAGAGATGAGGAACTCTGGTGGTTTTCCTGGATATTGTCGATACCAGAAGAAATAATCACCAGGTGACAGTTTGGAGTATTTGTAGGACAGAGTAACAGTGCTGCCTTCTAAACTGGACTCTTCATCCTTGTCTGGAGTGAGTTCTTCACAGCTGACACCTAAAGGAGAAAATAACTTATTTCACATTGTATGAATTATGTTGAATCACACAGAGAAAACTTTGTAATGAAACTTTATCATGCAGAATGTAACATACCTGTTAGAATGGAAATAAACAGTAGAGAAAATGCACAATGATCTAATGACAGCATGTTGAATAAAGGTAATGTTTATGGTTTGTGTATTGAACTCTGCTGAATATGGAAGTTCCTTTCTCTTCTATAGTTTAGTAACAGCTTAGCTCCTCCCTGAATCTCTCCGTCTCCTCGTAGCTCTGTATTTTCACTTCTACTTAAGGCAAGGTACAATGTTACAGAGCGAAGGTATCCAAAGGGTAAGGCAAGACGAGTAGTCGTGACACTAAACCTGGTCGTACACAAGCAACACGGGGAACACGAGTAACGCGGGATAACAACACACATGAGGTGAATATTATCTGGCAAAGGGGAGGGGGGAGACACAGGGTATATATAGGGCCAGGTAAGTAGACAATGAGACACAGGTGAAACACATTAGGCTGATTAGGACAGGCGGGAAACTTGACAGGAACAAAAGGATGAGACTAAACACTACCAAAATAAAACAGGAAGTAAAAACACAGACTAACAGAACCGTTCATAACACTCCTGGTTAACAGACTGGTAGCTTCATTTTGTACCAGCTGGGAAGAAGCTGGGGGGTGGGAAGTCTTTTTTTGTTTGATTTCTTCCTAACAGGAGTTACAGAAAGGTATCTGAGATGATTTAAAGGATCATAGAGGATCACAGTACATCTGAAGCCAGCTGATAATGAAAGAAAGAAAAGAATGAAAGAAAAGCTCAATATAGAATTTTATACCTTGAGTTAAAATATATATATGCTTCATATCTACAGACATCTGGTTTAAGGAATTTTAGGGGCAACTAAAATGATCTCAGCTGTAGACTCAATCAATTGTAGGAAAGTCTGGAACACCAGCACTTCACATGTAATCACCCAGCTGCCATAATTACTGGATATTAATGGAATCTATAATCAGATATTGTCAGCAAAACATTGAACACTGGTGTGTTTAAAATTAATTTGATCTATATGCAACATGTTAATATAAAATGAGAGGACCTATGATTGAACCCTGTGGTACACCACAAGAAATCACAGCCTGAGAAAACAACAGAGAAACTTCTTTCATAAAGAGAAGAACAAAACCAATCCAAACCTGAGTCTGTGGTGCCAACCAGTTTATGGAGATATTTTATTCAAATCATGTGATGTGTCAGCAGTCAAGATGAAATTGAGAAGGATCAGCCAAACTTAAAAAATGTTTCAAACAACCTAAAATTCCCTGTAGCATTTTGTTTCCAAAGACTTTATTCAGGTATTCAGCTGACGTTCTTTCCAAAACAGCTCATGAGAGGCTTGAACATGTGTTTTTTAATAAACACAACATCGAAAGTTTGTATCTTTTCTGTCCTTCAGTCACAGTTTCGTTCCTACTTCAACCCACAGCTCAACAAAAAGAAACATACTGATTGCTTTATGTTGTCTGTGTATCATATTGTATGTGAGTCTAAGGTCGTCCACAGGATTGTATGGCAGTGCACAAATCAAATCAAAATCAAAAAAATCAAACTGAAAGGATGAGGCAGATAAATTAAATGTACATCTCAATTTGTGGAAAGTCATGAGAACATCATGTTTTATTACCTCGGTGAAATGTAATCTAGAGTGAATATGTGGTTTCATTTCTAAGGCTTTACATCACAATCCTATCAGAGAGAAAGTGATTCCAGACTGCATCATCATAAACCATCGAAGTGTAACAGTGTGTGACTCCCTCTAGTGGACGTTGTGCAGTATTCTGTTGTCTTTGCTCCAAAGGTTTTTGTACAGAGTTTTGGTGTTTCCTGTCACTGTGGCCTTCACAGCACAGTAGTACACAGCAGAGTCTGTCACTGCAGCAGAGGAGATCTGCAGATGAAACTCCTTTGTGTTTTTGTCATGTATTAAAGACAATCCTGTTATTTTCTCTGAATATTCCCTGATGAGAAGCTGTGGAGATGAACTGGACTTCTGTTGATACCAGTAGAGGTAGGTGACAGAGCCTGAATAGTTACAGGAGAGAGTCACATGGTCTCCTTCCAAAGCCAGAATTACATCTTTAAAAGGTTTCACTAAATCCTCAGAGGATCCTGAAAAGAACAAAGATAGATTTCACCATGACATTTTAATTATTTTTAATTTAGTTTAGAATAAAACATTCAAAGACATAAGTGTTTTTTCATGTCTGCCATCTCCTTTAACATCTTGCTACATCTGTTGAGTACTTACCAGTCTGAAATGTGAACATCATCATCCAAACTAAAAAGAGCTGCATTATTTTCACTTGTACTGAATGAACAACAGAGAGAACACAGCAGCTCTTCACTTCCAAAATGAAGCCTTTCATATTCAGTTGTGTAGCTCCTCCTCTTGCTGTGCTCTGTTTACATTGAGGCTGATGGAAGCTTTAGAAATGACAGTTGTAGCTCCCCTCCAGTTTAATCATGAACACAAAGCGTTCTTTTCGTTACGGGCATTTATTTGCATATCCATGCCGTCGAGCATGCCGTGAGAACTACTAAAATCATAAAATGAGTTCAATACAAAACAGAGCATTCTCATAGAGAATAACGATTAAAACAAACATCCAAATAATTAACTTTCTCAACTTAAAGGTTCTGTGTGTAGTTTTCAGAAAGCCGTTGTTTTTGGTGACACCGGTGGCCGTTAAGAGAATAGCAGCCAGCGTTGTTGCTCGTTCTCGTGTTCGTACACAGTAGGTGCGAGCGAACATCCTGGGCATCAGCCAAAACAGTGACATGACATACAGTTTCAGCGTTAGCTAACGTTAGCTAGCTTTATCAATCACCATTTGTCCAGCCTCCACCGAGAGGCTCAGCAGTGTCAGCACAGCTAAATTTGCTGGATGATAACGCTAACGGTCAGTGAAGTAGACGTTCATTATTGACGTGATACCTGAATAGATGCGCTAATGTTTCAGCATAATAGATGAGACTTTTTTATTGTAAACTAACGTTACTGTACTGAAGGGGTCTGGCAGCAGGTTTAGACCACGATGATACTGAACTAACGTCAGTCATAAACAGATGGTGGGATGACTAAAGTTAGACTGGAGATAATGCACATAAAGTAAAAAACAACATATCCTATGTATTCATCAGTTCGTGCATCATTGTAGTTCACCTTGCTTTATCATTACAGCTTACCATTGAGTATTTCACTGTTACTGTTAATCAGCATCCTCAAATACAGAAGCATCACAATAAAACTACATGTTCATTTCTTTCATTTCAGGATTCAACTTCTGAAGATTATGCAGCTCTGCTGGAAGAAAGCAGATGGTGGTCACCCGTCTGCCAGGGGGTTTTCTGGACTTCATCTGGGACGTCTGGGAACCAGGAACCGGGTGGCAGATAAATAACCTGACCCCTTTAGCAACGATGTTAGCTACAAGTTAGCACCATTTAGGTGAAATTAGAAACTGTGATAAGTGTCCCTGCATGTGAGTTAATTACCGCAGCAGAAATGTATAAAGTATAAGCATGGGTGCCATTTTGGCAGGAAGAAAATCAGGCTGATGATATCCAGTGAAATGAAATGACGTTACAGGGCATATAATCCACAGAACAGGAGACTGAGCATGAGAGGTAACAAACGTCTACAGTGTTGGAGATAAATGCATCTTGACATTACAGGACATGATCTGTAGGCCTGACTCCTCTGTGAATCATAATCAAACACAGCGGCTCCTTGTGGTTGATCAGTCAGGACGTTACTTTGATAGAGATAATGTTAGCAAGCTAAGAGTCTGGATGAATCAGCTGATATCAACTCTAGACAGTATTTAGCTATGTTAGCTAGCTAGCAGTTCGTCAGCGTTACATGGATGTATTAGAAGGTCTTATCCATCCATGCCGCATTAGCAAATAATGTAACGTTAGCTAACATTGCCCAGCTAAAATCACAATATATTTCACATGCTTTGCAGTAATGTTAGCTTAACTGGCTGTTTATTGACGTTAACGGACTCAGTTTCTAAGCTAATGTTAGCTACTGTGAGGAGCTTCTTCTTCTTTTGTTTTTATTGCAGCTGTTGGGGAGCTGAACTCTGACCTGTAGCTGCAGAGAAGTCAGGCACTCGGGATCGCGCATAACATCGTATCCGTTGGATTTTGGCAAAAAAACCCATACACATAGAAATCAGTCCACAGGCTGCTGTAGGCAACCGAGAAAGTCGGGAAAGGTCTCATTTTATAAGTTAGGTTACAGTCTGCTCACACACAGGCAATATAGAGTGATTAATACAAGTAAAACATTATGAAAAGTTACATACAGTACCTTTAACATTCAGTAAAATAAGGTAAGTTATCACGTATTCGTGGGAAACTCCCGCTAGCATATTAGTTGCAGCTAGCCTGTTAGCATAATACAGAAACATACTGATACATTTTCACACCTCCAAGGGGGGCAAGAAAGGAAACCTGCAGCTCTGCAACTCTTCACTTGATTAAACCCTCACACACATTATACAGCAACATCAAAGCAGAACGCCATCCTCCATCGAACCCGGCAGGCTCTCCGCCCCTCACGGTAAACAACAGAGCGGCACCAATGAGTGACCTGACCACGCCGTAACACAAAAATAATGGTTCCACTGTGGAAATACTAAACAGGCCTTCTTCTTCCTCTTCTTCTTCTTCTTCTTCTTCTTCTTCTTCGTCTTCGGGTTTTATGGCGGTTTGCAAACAACGTTATGGTGCATTACCGTCACCAGGTGGAATGGAGTGTGGATCTGGATCTAATTGTATCTAGCTTTTTACCTTGTTTATTCAAAAAAAAAATCTTGAAAATTATATTCTCTCTATTAACTTTGTTCTTCTCAAATATTGAAACAAAAATAGATAACACTCTTCTCTAGAGTTTCTTTGTAAAATATCCTGTAGATCGAGTTTTAATCTTATTTCTTTAAGGTTCTGTAGCAGTTCTCTTCTCTCAGCCTCATATTTTGGACAGTGAATCATGACGTGTTTTACTGTTTCCTGTTGTTCACACCAGCCACACCTTCCTGTATTATGCTTTCCTGTTTTAAATAATGTGCTGTTTAACCCTGTATGGTCAAAACGTAGCCTGGATATTATCGACTCCTCTCTCCGGGTTCTCCCTGTGCTTCTCATCCTGCCGACCTTCCTTTGAATTCTGTAGAACCACCTTCCTGTTCTCTCTTCTTCCCGCTCCTTCTGCCACCTCTCTTTCAGCTTTTGTTTAACTATCGTCGTCATTTCCGTTTTACTAAAGGGTACAGTGATGTCAATGTGATTAGTTTGTGTGGCTTCTTTTGCATACCTGTCAGCTATTTCATTCCCTTCAATCCCTATATGTGCTGGTACCCATAAAAGTGCCATAATTAATCCCATCATTTGATCTCTATAGAGTGTTTGCTGAATCTCTAATAAAATATCCGATCTGCTGTCTGAATGACTTCAAGCTGGTTAATGACGAGCTGGAATCCGAGCATATTACTGCCCTTGAAGGTTTGACTTCTTCAACTCATTGCAATGCTGATACAATTGCCAGCATTTCCCCAGTATATACAGATAACCCACCACTGACTCCTTTGCTAATTTTAATGTTGAAATCTGGAACTATGAAAGCAATACCAATTTTGTTTGCCAGGTTCTTTGAAGCATCTGTATAAATTCGAACACAGCTGTAATAGTTATTTTCTATGAAGGTTTTTATTATCTGCGGATGTAAAATAAACTCTTTTCCTTTGTTCTTTATCCCAGGCAAGGTGAGATCTACAATAGGTTCAGGAAGTAACCAAGGATGGATCACTGAGAGTGGAACCGTAGGACTAATGTTTATTTCAGTTATTTCTAGCTCTTTTGCTTTCTGCTCACCTGTCCATCCAAAACGTTTTGTTTCTCTCCTCTCCTTTTCCCAACATGGTTTCAGTGTTTCTTGCGTTGGATGATCCTCCCTGTGTCCTTTTAAACTAACCCAGTAGTTTATAGATAACTGTATTAATTCCAGTGGCATTTCTCCCATTTCCACCTGTAATGCGGATGTTGGTGTTGTTCTAATGGCGCCTAAGCAAAGTCTTAAAGCTTGATATTGAATATTGTCTAGCTTGTTGAGATGTATTTGCTGCTGATCCAAACGCTACACACCCATAATCTAATACTGATCTTATTAATCCTATGTAAATAGTTTTTAATGCTGTTCTCTCTGCCCCCCATTCACTCCCTACCAGGCATCTCATTACATTTACAGCCCATGTAATTCTCTCATCAAACCACAACCCTAAAAATTTAAACTGTTTCACTCTCTCCAATTCTTGATTATACAGTTTTAGACTTAAATCACTGCCAATTCTTTTCCTTGTAAAGAACATTGTCTTTGTTTTGGCTACTGAAAATTTAAATTCCACTTAATTGACCATTCTTCTATTTTAACAACAGCCTCTTGTAGTTTCTTCACAATAAATTCCAAATTCCTACCTCTCTTCCAAATTGCCCCCTCATCTGCAAAATGTGAAAATCCCATCCCATTCTCCAAGTTCAGAAAAACATCATTTATCATAACAGAAAATAACAAAGGACTCACTATACTTCCTCGAGGCGTTCCATTTGTGAACAACTCTTCCATATTCTTACTTGAATCGATCTTCCATATAAAAAGTCCTTGATCCACCTATACATTGGTCCTTTGACCCCTAATTTACTTAGTTTAATTAATAATCCTTCCTTCCACATCATATCATAAGCCTTCTCTACATCAAAAAATACGGCCACTACGCTTTCCCTATTAACCTGTGCTTTCCTTAATTCATGTTCTAAACATAAAGCTGGGTCCATGGTATTTCTACCTGTCCTGAATCCACTTTGATATTGTGGTACATAACCTTTGTTTTCCAAATGATAAGTTAACTTTCATTTATCATTCTCTCCATTATTTTGCATACATTGGATATTAAAGCAATAGGCCTATAACTCCCTGGGTTTGTACCATCTTTCCCTGGTTTACATATTGGCACTACAACAACTTCTTTCCAGATTAGTGGTAATTTTCCCATCTCCCAAACTTTATTATATAGTTCCAGTAAAGTGTCCTTAGATGATTCGCTAAGATGATTTATCATAATGTAACATATCTGATCTTTTCCTGGTGCTGACATCTTGGCTTTCCTGAGAGCACGATTCAGTTCTGTCTTTGTGAACGGTATATTTATTAAATCTTTGCTTTCTTCATTTTGCTGTAATAGTTCCTTATTCTCAGCTATCGTTGCTTCCCTTCCTCTTTGTCCCTCTTCACTAATATTCTTAGAGCTATGAATTTTAACAAAGGTTTGTTCCAACATCTCTGCTTTCTCCTCATCTGTCACAGCTGTGCTTTCATTGTTGATTAAAACTGGATACCCATACTCTCTTTTAATCCCATTCATTCTTCTTATCATTCCCCTCCCACTTTAGTAACTTCTGTTTCTCTTCCTACGGAATTACAAAATTTCCTCCAAAAGACCTTTTTTGCACTCTTAATTGTTTTCCTTACATTAGCTTGCAACCTTTTATATTCAATAAGATTCTGGAAGTTATGAGTTCTTTTTAACATTTTGAATGCTTTATTTTGTGATTTTATTGCCTTTTCACATTCCTTTGTCCACCATGGTACAGTTTTCTTCTTATGCTTACCTCCTTTCCTTTGAATCGCTTGCTTTGCGGCTCCTAGAATAACTTCACAAACTGAAAAATTTAGTTCATCAACATCTTGATTAACATCAACTTTTTGCATTTATTGATCACTAATCTGTTTAAACTTTTCCCAATCAGCACTGCTGAAAACCCATCTATCTAATCCTCCAGTACTACACTCTTCTAGGCTCAAGCCTACTTCAGTTAATATTGGATAATGGTCACTTCCTATTGTTGTTTCTCTTACAATTTCCCAAGTACAAATACCTGCCACTGTTTCTGATACTAAAGTAAGATCTATGGCTGATTCTGTACCATTTCTAACATCAATTCTTGTACCATTTCCATCATTATAACTATCCCATAATGTACTATGTGCATTAAAATCTCCACAACAAATAACTTTTCCTTCTAGATTTACAGCCAGTTCCTCCAGTGCTTCTAATGAAAGTTTCTTGCACGGATTGTAAAAGTTAACTATTTTGATAATACCATCTTTTGTCCAAACTTCAATAACTATCATTTCCTAGTCTTTCCCTTTCTCCACTACTCTATATTGCATTTCCTGCTTTACAAATATTATACAACCTCCTCCACCTCCCTCCACTCTATCTCTGCGTATACTATCATAGCCTTTAATTATAAAATCTAATGCTGGCTTAAGCCAAGTTTCTTGAATACATATCATTTCTGGTTTGTTTCTGAGACCTTTAATAAATCCTTTACATTCCTGACCATTTGCTATTAAACTCATTGCGTTCTCTGTACTCTGGTTTTCCCTCTGCCTCAAGTCTTTTGTTGATTTGTTCCCAGGATATATCTTTCATAGCCAAGAATTGTTCAGCTCCCTTCACAATTATTTTAATTCTCTCTGTTTTGTGTTTAACTTGATCTGCACGGTTAATTACATACGCAATAAACAAAATCAATTTATCCACGGTCAGTTCTGCACTAGCTTCCTCTCTTTGATCCCCTTCTGTTATTGGACTTTGACTGATTTTGTCTGTCTTTCCCATTACCTTTTGACCTTGTACTTTCTTCACTGCTTCAGCATAACATATGTGCATATATGCACATTATCTCCACATTCCTCAAATCTACGATCACCTCCGCATTTGGCACACCTTTGTTTCCCTTTGCAAGCTATCGCTATGTGCCCATACCTCTGGCATTTGTAACACTGAAGAGGAGGGGGAACGTAAGGCCTGACTGGGAAACTCATACAGCCTGTCTTTATTTTATCCGGAAGTACCCCCCCTGAAACTCTAGAAGCACTGACAGACTTTCCACTCTTTCACCGTTTCTTGTTTTTAACAACCTCTTTAGTCTCCTCACTTCACCTCCATGAATACTTCGTTTGAGTTTTTCCAGATCCTCATGAGTGGGAATGCCGAATATCACTCCCCGAGTAACTTTATTCTCCCCCAGAACTCTCTTTTCACACAATACTTTTTTGCAAATACTTTCAATATGCAAAGCTTTATTTCTTTGTTCTTCATTTCTACATTTTATCAACAAGTTCCCATCTCGAAGTATCTTGGCCATTTCTACTTCTCCTTTTTCCTCAGTTCCCTAGACGATGATATTGGACTCAGACTCACCTGCTCATCTTCCTTCCTGAATTTAAGTATTATTGTAAATTCCTCTCTCTCCACCTTCCTGCGGATAATCCGGTTTCCTTCATCTGAACTACTCTCCTCTAAGCATCTTTTATTGCTCTGGCTGGCAGACGCTCTTATATCCTCATCTTCCATCGCTTTAGGCCTACTTCGCCCTCCTCCTCTAAAAACTGGAGTACAGTAGTCAAAGTCCATATCGTCATCTTTATCTACTACCTGTGCTGTCAGCCCGATCCAGTCACAAACCAGTTTATGCCAACCGCCAAGTCAAAAATTTCCTGTCTAGAAAAACACAAGTTTTCTCACATTTGCTCGCAGATCAGCACATCACAGCTACTGTACTCTGACTACTGCTTCTGACTGCATGGTGCGACAGGCATGTGTGCTACTGGCATCGTTCAATAATGTAACTCAATACAGTCAGCAGAGTTTCACTGTCAGCCATCTTCAAGTGTAGCAGAGAGAAGGAGGGAAGTGATGGAGGAAGAAAAAGTGGCAACAAGGAGGCACATCATGTCTCATGATGATGACAAGCATCTTGAAATCTTGGTACAAACCAAAAGACAGAAACATGATTAAAGCTGCAACTAAGAAAACCTTTTACTGTCAAATAATCTGTTGCTTATTTCTATGATTAATTGTTTTAATGTTTTATATTGGTCTTGTGTTTGAAGCATCATACAGATGGTTTCTCATTGATTTGCTGCTCATGTGAATCCTCCCACTGTCATGTCCTGTTATGTGTCTGTGTTTCCTGTTTTATTTTGAAGTCCTTTCTGTTTGTTCTGTTCAGTTCCTGCTCTTGTTTCTCTTTGATTATCTTCACCTGCCCCTGATTCCCTCGTTAGCCTTTCCCTATAGATACCGGTCCCCTTTCTTTGTTCTTGGTTGGTTCATTGTTTTTCTCTTGGAGTTTCAGTTTTCCTGGTTCCCTGTGTGTTGTTTCCTGAGTTCCTGCATGTAAGTTTTTGTGTTTAATAAGTCTGCCTGTTCTGTCTGAGTTTGGGTCCTTCCCCTGCTGCCTGTATGGCAAACCCTGACACCCACAGTGTTTCATTAGCAGCTGTAACCACAGTGACTCTGATAAAACAGGAATTAGCAGAATCCATCTGATATGAAGCTGTGGTTTGAATACCACTTCCCTCCTCTTTGAAGAGTAGTCAGATATCTGTGTTCAGGTTTTTGTACAGCCTCTTCTACACTTTGTATCACTGTGTTTCTAGAGCACAGTAGTAGAGAGCTGTGTCTGCCAGGGTTAGGCTGCTTATGGTCAGTTCAGTTGAAGTTGGTGTTGTTCGAGATTGATATCGACCATCAGGAATATATTCTGTTGTGTACCCTTTTGCTCCTTTCCAGAGTATAAACTGAGGTGCCTGAAGGTCAGAATGATGTCTGTACCAGTGAAGGTAAACACCACTTGAACTTGTCTCATATCCACATCTGAGTGTGACAGATTCTCCTTCTCTTTCACTGACTTCATCTTCTGCAGGAGAGATTGTGTCTCCAGCTATTAGTCCTGGAAAAAGTAGAGAAGATGAAGCCATTAGACTAACATTGTTCATGAGGCTGAGAGGAGAAGACAGTGGAAAATATCAAGTGTACAGTGTTACTCTGTGGACAGAAACGGCTCAACTGTTGAGAGGTTTCTGCTCTTAACTCCAGTTTACATAAATCTTTAGAAAATAATAAAGAACTGTTGTGCTTTCTATCTTACCAAAGAAAAGAGCAGCAAGAATAATCCACAGCCAATGTTCCATCTGTACAACAAGGTTTAAATCAACAGGAGAAACTAGCTGATGTTCAACATTCAGTCTGAGAATTGTTCTCTTCACAGCAGCACTTATTATTTACAGAATGGTTGAACACAGTGCAGAAGTAGTGCACTGCCTACTTGATAATGTCGCCCTCTAGTGGAGGTAAAAAGTTGAGTACAACAGTGTGGAAAAAAGGCTTCCAGCAGCTTGTCAGTGTGTCAGCTTGTGTTTTTGTACAGAGACTGTGGGTTTGCTGTCACTGTGGGCCTCACAGCACAGTAGTACAGAGCAGAGTCTGTCACTGCAGCAGAGGAGATCTGCAGATCCATCTGGGTTTTATCTTCACCCACTTTAACAGACAGTCCAGAGATTGGATCATTAAATATTGTTCCTGTCCCTAAATGAGAGATGAGGAACTCTGATGGTTTTCCTGGATATTCATCCTTGACTGGAGTGAGTTCTGCACAGCTGACACCTAAAGGAGAAAATTATTATTATTTTATGTTGTAAAAGACTTAATAAATGATTCACATTTGAATGTCATGTGAAATAACCTCTTTCTTGCTGCATAATCTAACTTACCTGTTAGGATGGAAATAAACAGCAGAGAAAATGCATAATGATCTAATGACATCATGTTGAATAAAGGTAATGTTTATGGTTTGTGTATTGAACTCTGCTGAATATGGAAGTTCCTCTCTCTTCTATAGTTCAGTAACAGCTTAGCTCCTCCCTGAATCTCTCCGTCTCCTCGTAGCTCTGTATTTTCACTTCTCAGTTACACTCAGTGCAAAAACAGCCCCACTAGAAAGAAGCCAAATATTCTTAAATATAGTCAAATTGTCTTTATCAAGCAAAAAAATCTACCAATGGGGTAAGCCAATTATGCCGGGCTAGAATTCTTAAAACTAACATAACAGTCTAGCCACTGAAAGACTGTAATGGGACTTAAAACTAAGCGAGTTGTGCTTGGAAAATTAAAAACTTAAATTTAGCAAATGCTAACGCTATTGTCTTGAAATAAAGCTATATAGCCTAGAATTTACAGTGGAAAAATAGTATATTGTGCTTAAAATAAGTAACTCTCAGTCACACCTAACATTTTAGAATCATCAATGTCATGATCCCACATGGACACTGTGTGGGTTTGGTCTTGTGTCAGGTTTTATTTGGTATTCCTAGGTCTTGTCTCTTGCGTGTTGTTTATTTCCTGTTTTATTTTGAAATCTGTCTTGTTCCTGTCCTCGTGTCTGATTTCCCACACCTGTGTTCTTTTGCTAACCTGTCCCTGATGACCTCGTTAACCCCCTCCTCTATATATACCGGTCCTCCCCCTGTGTTCTATGTCAGTGGATTGTCGGTTTCCCTGGTTCCCAGAGTTCCTAGTGTCTGTGTTTCCTGCACTGTTTGGCCTTTTGTTTCTGTTATTTAATAAATCCTTCATCTGCACCAGTCTGCCTGTCCCGTCTGCATTTGTAAGGAGATGGCTAACCGTGACAATCAATTAACCTAACATGCATGTGTTCGGATGGTGCCGGGGTACCCATAGAGAACACTGGGAGAACATGCAGACTCCACACAGAAAAGCTTCAGCCGACTGGTGGGTTTGAACCAAAAAGCCTCTTTCTGTGAGGCAACAGTGCAACACTGCACCACCGTGTCAGCATCAATAAGTAGACAGAAATTAATGTCACATTCCTTTTCACTTCTTTATTGTTAACTCTACATCGAGAAGCTGCACAGAACAAATGATTCAAAAGCAACATACAGACAACTGGTGGTCAAGGTGTAAATGTAAGACCTTTGGCTGGATAACAAATGTACCAGTGCTTTAAACCTTCTTATAATAAACAGGGTTCATACAGCTTTACTGTAAAAGTCAAGCACTTTCAAGGTACCTGAACCAAAAATGTCCAGACTCTCAAAGCCTTTATCATCACATCTAAATTGTTAATATAAATTCCAGGAGACAACAAACAAATATGGCGACAGGATCGTTTCATTTCAAACATTAAAAGATTTTTGGTTTACATGAGTGATTGTAGATGTTGAAATGTTGGATCAAGCATTTTTCAAGGAATGTATTCGAATTCAAGCATGTTCCTAACCTTGAAAACACAACAGTTAAAAGTAAGCATTTTCCACACTTTCAAGACTTTGTACGAACTGTCGTGGAAAAACTGCCTAAGCTCTTTTAGTTAAATAAAAGACAAGAAACACTTACAGGTCGTTGACAAAGATGTATATTGTACAATAGGAGACAATCAGAAATCATCAGCTATCTCCAAGAGAAGATACAAGAACACAGCTTTTATAGTATTTTGGAAACAAAGAAACTCTTTACCATTGGTCAGTATTACATGTTATATAAGTTTGGACCTAAGGAATTTCCCAACCCATAACAGACTCCTCAAGTTATAGTCTGCCGAGCAGAAAACGTTTAATCCATATAAGGACCTATATTCCACCATATAGCTGACCTTTTTGACCTCACGTGGAGTCACGTGCTTAACATACACCAAACTAAAAGACATGAAACTAGATAAGAGTTCAAGAGTAGAGACATGAATAGAACTGGGACTGTTAACTAATTAAAGTAAATACACAATCATATATTACTAAATATTAATAAGTATACAAACACGATTATGAATAGATGATTAACATGTGGATAAATGATAAGTTATGAGCTCACAACAAAGTTTACTTTCACAGAACCCTGTTAATTTCAGGGGAGTTACTTGCTGTAACTATTTAAAGATGCATCCTGTTAATTAGTGAGCTTTAGACGTGCAGGTAGGCACATTTTTTAACTTTGGAGGGAGACAGGTTAGCCGTTTCCCCCTGCTTCCTGTCTTTATGCTAAGCTAAGCTAATAGTCTCCTGGCTCTTGCTCCATACTTGACGTACAGATGCGAGAGTGGTATCAATATTCTCATCTTTTAATGTCAAGAGATGAGAAGGATCAGATGGTTGAAATCAGAAATTCTGACTTCAGCAAAGCAGTGTTGTTACTTGTCAGTGTTGATCAAACAGCTTTATAATTCTGGTAATTCTAGTTTCAAGCATCAAGTTACTCAGAACCAGTAATGAAGTAAAGTTATAGGATCTTATTAAGTACTTGAAGACTAAAAAGCTTCAAACAAGTGAAATGCTCTAACATAAAAATATCTTGTCAGATAAAAAACAAGCATATACTGCCTTGATTTAAGATATTTCATCTTACTTAGATTTTGCTTTTTGCAGTGCATCGTATTAGATCAACAATGATGTGTTTATTCATTAACAAGCCTGTGAGGAACATAGTCAACATACAGAGAAACACATGTCATGTTAATGAAAGCTATTATTGATCATTGTCTTAATCACTATTTGTCCTCTGGATCAAACTGTCAGGTTGAATGAACCAGTTTCAGCTTTAAGGATCAAACAGCAGTGGAGAGAAAGGAGACCTTTGGTGGAAGCATCTCTGTCTTTAACCTGTCGGAGGATTTACTCTGTGATACTGTCATTAATTTAACACCTCATGATCACCAGAGATTCACACATATAATACATCTTATTCAGTCTGTTGTTTTTATTGGTTTTACTGCAAGTACAAAGACTGTAGACTTTATTATAACATCCTGCTGAAGTTTAACAGTGTTTTATTGTGATGCTTCTGTATTTGAGGATGCTGATTGACAGTAACAGTGAAATACTCAATGGTAAGCTGTAATGATAAAGCAAGGTGAACTACAATAATGCACGAACTGATGAATACATAGGATATGTTGTTTTTTACTTTATGTGCATTATCTCCAGTCTAACTTTAGTCATCCCACCATCTGTTTATAACTGACGTTAGTTCAGTATCATCGTGGTCTAAACCTGCTGCCAGACCCCTTCAGTACAGTAACGTTAGTTTACAATAAAATAATCTATTATGCTGAAACATTAGCGCATCGATTCAGGTATCACGTCAATAATGAACATCTAGTTCACTGACCGTTAGCGTTAGCATCCAGCAGATTTATCTGTGCTCACACTGCTGAGCCTCTCGGTGAAAGCTGGACACATGGTGACTGATAAAGCTGGCTAACGTTAGCTAATCCTGAAACGTCATATAAATAAAACAGATTAGTTCAAACTCACCAGCCTTTACTGTGCAAGCTAGCAAGCTGATAACGATATTGTTCTTCATAAATCTGATTTTTTAAAATAATGTTAGTCAAACTATAATAACAGTGTAACTTCACTTTGTTCACTCTTCTGTATGTCAGGTCACTGTTTTGGCTGATGCCCAGGATGTTTGCTCACGCCTACTTTGTACGAGAACGAGCAACAACGCTGACTGCTGTTCTCTTAACGGCCACCGGTGTCACCAAAAACAACGGCTTTCTGAAAACTACACACAGTACCTTTAATTAATTTTAGGGGTAACTAAAGTGATCTCAGTTGTAGAGTTCCTCCACAATATGACTGTTTTAGCAAACCCAGGAACAGGGGTCGCGGTAGTGGCCTTGTGAGTGTTTTTAGGAACCGTCTCAAATGCCATCACTTACCATGTAGCGAATTTTCTTCCTTTGAAGTTCTCCTGTTTAAAGTAGATGGTCTCCATCCAATTTTATTTGCCTTAATCTATCGCCCCCCAAAATCTATCAGCAGCTTTTTAGTAGAACTCCATGAATTTTTATCAACAAAATATGATAGAATTGGTCTTTGTGGTGATTTTAATATTCGTTGATGACTCGTCAAACATCCATGCTGCTGATTTTTTAAACATCACTACATCTTTTAACCTTAAACAGTACGTTTGTGGACGGACACATAATCGTGGCCATACCTTGGACCTTGTTTTTACCCTGGGTGTGAGAGTTCCCGCCGTGGAATTAACAGACACGAGTGTGTCTGACCATAAATGCATAGTTTTTACCTGTGAAACAGATAGCATTACCACTGTCCAACCCCACTCTACATGCTCTCACATTTTTAATGAACAAAGTGTTGGTCAATACATGACTGCCTATGTGATATCAAAAACTGGATGTCACAAAATGTTCTGCAGCTTAAATCCAGAAAAACAGAGATTGTTGTAATTGACCCCCTCAACTTAGCAAAACAAATCCAACCATCTGTTGGTTCCCTGATGGAACACATCAAGTCTGTTGCAAAGAATCTTGGCGTTTGGTTTGACAGTAACTTAAGCTTTGAGCAGCACACAACAAAACTTGTGCAGTCTTGTTATTATCATCTTAGAAATATTGCCAAAATATGATCAATTCTACCTTTTAATGACACAGAGACCATTTTACATGCCTTCATCTCCTCAAGTCTAGACTACTGCAACAGCATCTTCACCTGCCTCAACCAAAAATCTATTAATCTGCTCCAGACTGTCCAGAACGCAGCTGCCAGGCTTTTAACAAGATCCAAGAGAAGTGACCACATTACGCCTGTTTTAGCCTCCTTGCATTGGCTCTCAGTATGTTTTAGAACAGATTTTAAGATTTTACTGTTGACTTTTAAGGCTCTCCGTGGCCTCTCTCCATCCTACATATCTGATACATATCCTACAGGTCTTTTTATCTATTCCTGAAGCACGGCTGAAAACTAGAGGTGACAGAGCTTCTGCAGTCAGAGCCCCAAAGCTCTGGAACGAGCTGCCTGATGAAATCAGGTCAGCAGAATCAGTGACCTCTTTTCTTAAAACATACTTTTATCGGAGAGCTTTTCCTAATTTGTCTTGATTTTATTGACTATGTGTTGCTGGTTTTATTTGTTTTCTTGTTTGATTTTTATTTGTTTCGTTTGTTCCAGACAGAATAACTGGAAAACAAGTTATTACTTAGAAACATATCTAGTAATAAGAAATGAGGAATTTTGCCCTTACATCTATAATCACATATTGTCAGCAAAACAATGAACACTGATATAATAAAATAATTTGATGTGAATGCAACATGTGAATAGAAAATTAGAAGACCCTGGATTGAACCCTGTGGTACACCACAAGAAATCAGAGCCTGAGAAAACAACTTCTTTCATAAAGAGAAGAACAAAACCAATCCAAACCTGAGTCTGTGGTGCCAGACTGTGACACTGTGATGTGTCGGTAGTCAAGTTGAAATTAAGAAGGATCAGCCGAACTTAAAAAATGTTTCAAACAACCTAAAATTCCCTGTAGCATTTTGTTTCCAAGGAATATATTAAGGTATTCAGCTGACTTGTTTTTCCAAAACAGCTCATGAGAGGCTTGAAAACGTGTTTTTTTAATAAACATCACATCTTTTTTTATCTTTTCTGTCCTTCAGTCACAGTTTTGTTCCTGCCACAACCCACAACTCAACAAAAAGAAAAATATTGATTGCTTTATGTTGCCTGTCTATCATATTGTATGTGAGTCTAAGGTAGTTTGTATGGCAGTGTCAGCTTGTGTTTTTGTACAGAGTTTTGGTGTTTCCTGTCACTGTGGGCCTCACAGCACAGTAGTACACAGCAGAGTCTGTCACTTTAGCTGAGATGATCTCCAGATCTACAAGTTTCTCTGCTTTGTTAATGTGAGCTGAGAGATCAGAAACCACTGGATGAATCGATCCTCCTTCTGTGATGTAGATCAGGAACTCTGGTCTGGACCTCTGGTATTGACGGTACCACTGGATATTGTAGATAGCACCATCATATTTACAGGTCAGGTTGATGTTTCTTCCCTCTGCAACTTGTTCTTCAGTACTTTCTGGCTTTATGCTGTTCATGGAAGCCAGAGCTGCAAAATGAGTAATTCATGTCAATTAGTCTGCAAGAGATTCTAACATCAACAGACTCAACGGAGGTTCTTGACTTTTTCTGTCATCTTTGATCATTTGGAGATTAATTCAATAAACAGAATGTCATCATGGAAACTGATACCTTACACAGATAAACCTCTAGTTATGAAATGTAGACCAAATATCTACAGCAGGTTAAATGAGACTTTCATCTCTGTTCTAACACTCACCTATAAAGTGAGAGAAAAGTAAAAAGAGGTAAAGCAACATGTCTTTGGAGTTGTTAAAGCCAAACAGACAGCAGATGATCAATGTTCTTCCACTGCAGTAGAATGAAGAAACTAAACAGCCTCTCTGCTGCACAGCCCTTCTCCTCAACATCAAGCTGGCTGTGCTTTTAGTTCCTCAAACATTTCTGCTCTGGAGACAGAAACAATCTCATTGGCTGAGTTGGACTTTAGTGGGAGTGGTGGGAAGTTCACTTTTAGATGTTGTTGGCCCACAGATGATCCACTCCACCAATGACAGTCTTTCTGTGTCCAGAGAAATTCTGCCTTTGAGAAACTGTCCAGACTAAAGCTGCAATGTACCGTCATCATTTCCTCCTGTCACTGAATATAATCAGTCATCATTATATGTCTTATTTGTTTTCTGGGTCAAACTGTCAGGTTGAATGAACTAGTTTAAGGATCAAACAGCAGTGAAGAGTAAGGAGACCTTTGGTGGAAGCATCTCTGCTGTTGGTTGAGTTGTTTGCAGGTTTGTTGTGTGATACACTTTCAGGTTAACAATGTGTGACTCACTCTAGTGGATGTTGCACAGTATTCTGTTGTTTTTGCTCTAAAGGTAGTAAGTCTGTCCATTTATTTGTTTTCATGGTGTTTGTGTTTGAAGCAACATACAGCTGGTTTGTCATTGATGTGGATTTGCTGCTCATGTGAATCCTCCCACAGTGTTTCATTAGCAGCTGTAACCACAGTGACTCTGATAAAACAGGAATTAGCAGAATCCATCTGATATGAAGCTGTGGTTTGAATACCACTTCCCTCCTCTTTGAAGAGTAGTCAGATAGTGTTCAGGTTTTTGTACAGCCTCTTCTACACTTTGTATCACTGTGTTTCTAGAGCACAGTAGTAGAGAGCTGTGTCTGCCAGGGTTAGGCTGCTTATGGTCAGTTCAGTTGAATCTGGTGATGTTTCAGATTCATATCGTTTATCAGGGATATATTCGCTTGTGTACCCTTTTGCTCCTTTCCAGAGTATAAACTGAGGTGCCTGAAGGTCAGAATGATGTCTGTACCAGTGAAGGTAAACACCACTTGAACTTGTCTCATATCCACATCTGAGTGTGACAGATTCTCCTTCTCTTTCACTGACTTCATCTTCTACAGGAGAGATTGTGTCTCCAGCTATTAGTCCTGGAAAAAGTAGAGAAGATGAAGCCATTAGACTAACATTGTTCATGAGGCTGAGAGGAGAAGACAGTGGAAAATATCAAGTGTACAGTGTTACTCTGTGGACAGAAACAGCTCAACTGTTGAGAGATTTCTGCTCTGAACTCCAGTTTACATAAATCTTTAGAAAATAATAAAGAACTGTTGTGCTTTCTATCTTACCAAAGAAAAGAGCAGCAAGAATAATCCACAGCCAATGTTCCATCTGTACAACAAGGTTTAAATCAACAGGAGAAACTAGCTGATGTTCAACATTCAGTCTGAGAATTGTTCTCTTCACAGCAGCACTTATTATTATTATACAATAATAGAGATGAGGAACTCTGGTGGTTTTCCTGGATATTGTAGATACCAGAAGAGATAATCATCATAACCAGCAGCTTTAGAGTATCTGTAGGACAGAGTAACAGTGCTGCCTTCTAAACTGGACTCTTCATCCTTGACTGGAGTGAGTTCTGCACAGCTGACACCTAAAGGAGAAAATAATTATTATTTTATGTTGTAAAAGAAATGATTCACATTTGAATGTCATGTGAAATAATTTCTTTCTTGCTGCATAATGTTACATACCTGTTAGGATGGAAATAAACAGTAGAGAAAATGCACAATGATCTAATGACAGCATGTTGAATAAAGGTAATGTTTATGGTTTGTGTATTGAACTCTGCTGAATATGGAAGTTCCTCTCTCTTCTATAGTTCAGTAACAGCTTAGCTCCTCCCTGAATCTCTCCGTCTCCTCGTAGCTCTGTGTAAGCTAATTTTCATCTGTAGTCACTGGGTGGAGGCCACTAAGGATGTCCATGTTACAGAACTAAAATATCAGTCATACTAGTCAAACCTTACACTTTGTAAAAACACAGACCCAATAAAACATCATACACAAAACTAAGTAACAAAACATAAAATACAACCACCCCGACACAAACCACCAAAGAACAATGCTTAATTCCCACGAGGGAGCACACCATCAACAATCCCAACACCACAAACAACCAACAATTCATCAGTACATGGAATTACCACCCAAACACTCGGTACCAATGCTGACCACATTCAGTGTTTCTTAGTTCAGTGACTACAGACCTGATTCTCCTTCAACCATGTTTTCAAACTAGATGTAAAATGTAACACAACAGTGGAGGAAGCTCTTGTTAACCTTGAGCCAGCTCCACATGTTGTTACGAACTGTCTGAGACGTTATGGTGCTAAATTATGAATTATCTTATATAATAAACCAACATTGGCTATAAACAGAAAGCTTTCAAATGTCAACAGATTATACTTTTTAACTATATTTCAATAATGATAACAGTTTGGTTTTTTATCCATGATTTTCAAAGCTTGCTTATACAGACTATGAAGTGGTTGTATTGATGTACTGTTTGTCTGAGACCAAGTTGTAATACAGTATGGAAAATGTGACAGTATCATTGTGTTCACATACAGTTTTGCTGCATCTGTACTCATTTGATTTCTTATAAATCTAAAATGAGCAAGGTTATGCTTTATTCTTGAGATTTTTGTAATTTGTTTTTTGAAGGTTAGACTGCTATCAACAACCACACCTAAATATTTAACATGCTGAACCTCCTGTACCCTCTGTCCTTTTATAATAATTTCAGAAGCAGAGAAATTGCTTCGTCTGATGGAAAAAAAAAACATACTAACCATTTTAGACAAATTCACTGTTAAGCATGAATAATTAATCCAGTCTGCAATTTTCTCCATAGCCCCTGTAAATAAAGATGCAGCTTGCTGTTTAGAATTAGCATGTACATAAATCACCATGTCATCTGCACACATTAGAATATTAACTGGACAAATGGATGGTAGATCATTAATATAGATACAGGCTGAAAATTTAAAAGTCACGTAAAATCAGGGAAGGCCCTCTGATAAAAATATGTTTGAAGAAAGGATTTAAAGGACATCACTAACTGAGCCGACCTGATTTCCTCGGGTAGATTGTTCCAGAGCCTCGGGGCCCGGACTGCAAACGCTCTGTCCCCTTTAGTTTTCAGCCGGGCCTCTGGAACAGACAGAAGACCTCTGCCCGAGGATCTCAAAGTACGTACCGGTGCGTATGGTACTTGAGCCAGCTGCACATGTTGTTACGAACTGTCTGAGAGGTTGTGGTGCTAAACTGTGAATGATCTTATATAATAAACCAACATTGGCTATAAACAGAAAGCTTTCAAATGTCAACAGATTATACTTTTTAACTATATTTCAATAATGATAACAGGTCAGAGATATAGCAGGGAGAGAGGCCATGAAGAGCCTTAAAAGTAATCAGTAAAATCTTAAAATCTATTCTAAAACATACTGGGAGCCGGTGTAAAAGGCTAAAACAGGAGTTATGTGGTCACGTTTCTTTGTTCTGGTTAAAAGCCTGGCAGTCAAGTTTTGTACAGTCTGGAATCAATCGATAGATTTTTGGTTCAGATGGGTAAAAAGGCTGTTGCAGTAATCCAGGTGTGATGAGATGAAAACATGCAAAATGGTCTCTGTATCTTTAAAGGTTAAGACATGGCATATTTGTGGCATAATATGTCTAAGATGATAAAAACAAGATTGTACAAGCTTTGTGGTGTGCTGCTCAAAACTGAAATTACTCTCAAACCAGATGCCAAGATTCCTTGAAACAGACTTGATATGATCCAAAAGGGAACCAGCAGATGGCAGAATTTGTTTTGCCATCTGCTGGGACCCAATGATGAGGATCTCTGTTTTGTCTGAGTTCAGCTGAAGAAAATTATTTGACATCCAGTTTTTGATCTCATTGAGGCAGTCGGTAGGAGATCTGCAGATCCACACGATGCTTCTCTTCAGTCAGATCAGTAAAGAACCTTGTGTCTGATTTCAGAGACTCTGCTGTTTTGTTAATATTCATCCCTGAGATGAAGATGAGGTGGTTTTCCTGTATATTGTTGATACCAGAAGAAATAATCATTGATATCAGCTTGTTTAGAGTATCTGTAGGACAGAGTAACAGTGCTGCCTTCTAAACTGGACTCTTCATCCTTGACTGGAGTGAGTTCTTCACAGTTGACACCTAAAGAAAGAAATAACTCTGTAACTTTATGATCTAAAGGGTTTCATCAATGATGCTCTCTTAATGTCGATGATGTCACCTACCTGCTGCTATTCAATGACACATGACAACCATATTAGTTACTTATTCAATACTTTACTCAAATATTGTTCTCATTATTACATTTGTGTCACATTTGAAGGTTTATCAAATCATGAGAGTCCTTCACATTTGCATCTGTCAAATTCTCCCTCTATAGTTTCATGGTTGATCATTTTGTTTTGTATTTTAAATGATTTCTTGGGTCATGCTTGTTTTACCAAATTTTTAATTTCCAGACTGGATCCTATATATTTCCCAGATGCTAAGTCAGAACCTTGACATCATGTCTTTTTTACAGAATGGACATTTTAATCATTTTCTCCTTAAGAATCAAACAGCAGTGGAGAGAAAGGACTCCCTTGGTGGAGGCATCTCAGCTGTTAGATTGGTTGTCAGAGGATTTGCTGTGTGATAGTCTCTCATTTATACAAACACCTCATTTTATACAGTTACCATCCAACAACACTTAGTTATCATCATTTTGTGTGACGTGATTCAGAAACACTTCAGAACCGATAATATCTTCTAAGATATGACCTGGTTATACGCATATTTGTTTTCCTCCTTAATGAGATGACATCCTTTAAAAAACTATAATTCATTAAAAATAGCTCCTTCCTATTTTAGCTCTTCTCAAAATATTTTATACCTAAACGATTTCACAGACTGTTGCCATGGTTACCTTGTTGAAATGTAATTTAATGTTCAGAGTGAATAAGTTGTGAGTGGTTTCATTTCTACAGCTTTACATCACAATCCTGTCTGAGAGTAAAGTGATTCCAGACTGCTTCATCTTAAACCATAAAGTGTAACAGTGTGTGACTCCCTCTAGTGGACGTTGTGCAGTATTCTGTTGTCTTTGCTCCAAAGGTTTTTGTACAGAGTTTTGGTGTTTCCTGTCACTGTGGGCTTCACAGCACAGTAGTACACAGCAGAGTCTGTCACTGCAGCAGAGGAGATGCTCAGTTTGATTTGCTCCACTTTAATCTTCAGTCCAGGTGTTGGATTATTAACTACTGTTCCTGAATCAGAGTGGGAAATGAGGAACTCTGGTGGTTTTCCTGGATATTGTCGATACCAGAAGAAATAATCACCAGGTGACAGTTTGGAGTATTTGTAGGACAGAGTAACAGTGCTGCCTTCTAAACTGGACTCTTCATCCTTGTCTGGAGTGAGTTCTTCACAGCTGACACCTAAAGGAGAAAATAACTTATTTCACATTGTATGAATTATGTTGAATCACACAGAGAAAACTTTGTAATGAAACTTTATCATGCAGAATGTAACATACCTGTTAGAATGGAAATAAACAGTAGAGAAAATGCACAATGATCTAATGACAGCATGTTGAATAAAGGTAATGTTTATGGTTTGTGTATTGAACTCTGCTGAATATGGAAGTTCCTCTCTCTTCTATAGTTCAGTAACAGCTTAGCTCCTCCCTGAATCTCTCCGTCTCCTCGTAGCTCTGTATTTTCACTTCTACTTAAGGCAAGGTACAATGTCACAGAGCGAAGGTATCCAAAGGGTAAGGCAAGACGAGTAGTCGTGACACTAAACCCGGTCGTACACAAGCAACACGGGGAACACGAGTAACGCGGGATAACAACACACATGAGGTGAAGATTATCTGGCAAAGGGGAGGGGGGAGACGCAGGGTATATATAGGGCCAGGTAAGTAGACAATGAGACACAGGTGAAACACATTAGGCTGATTAGGACAGGTGGGAAACTTGACAGGAACAAAAGGATGAGACTAAACACTACCAAAATAAAACAGGAAGTAAAAACACAGACTAACAGAACCGTTCATAACACTCCTGGTTAACAGACTGGTAGCTTCATTTTGTACCAGCTGGGAAGAAGCTGGGGGGTGGGAAGTCTTTTTTTGTTTGATTTCTTCCTAACAGGAGTTACAGAAAGGTATCTGAGATGATTTAAAGGATCATAGAGGATCACAGTACATCTGAAGCCAGCTGATAATGAAAGAAATAAAAGAATGAAAGAAAAGCTCAATATAGAATTTTATACCTTGAGTTAAAATATATATATGCTTCATATCTACAGACATCTGGTTTAAGGAATTTTAGGGGCAACTAAAATGATCTCAGCTGTAGACTCAATCAATTGTAGGAAGGTCTGGAACACCAGCACTTCACATGTAATCACCCAGCTGCCATAATTACTGGATATTAATGGAATCTATAATCAGATATTGTCAGCAAAACATTGAACACTGATGTGTTTAAAATTAATTTGATCTATATGCAACATGTTAATATAAAATGAGAGGACCTAGGATTGAACCCTGTGGTACACCACAAGAAATCACAGCCTGAGAAAACAACAGAGAAACTTCTTTCATAAAGAGAAGAACAAAACCAATCCAAACCTGAGTCTGTGGTGCCAACCACTTTATGGAGATATTTTATTCAAATCATGTGATGTGTCAGCAGTCAAGATGAAATTGAGAAGGATCAGCCAAACTTAAAAAATGTTTCAAACAACCTAAAATTCCCTGTAGCATTTTGTTTCCAAAGACTTTATTCAGGTATTCAGCTGACGTTCTTTCCAAAACAGCTCATGAGAGGCTTGAACATGTGTTTTTTAATAAACACAACATCGAAAGTTTGTATCTTTTCTGTCCTTCAGTCACAGTTTCGTTCCTACTTCAACCCACAGCTCAACAAAAAGAAACATACTGATTGCTTTATGTTGTCTGTGTATCATATTGTATATGAGTCTAAGGTCGTCCACAGGTTTGTATGGCAGTGCACAAATCAAATCAAAATCAAAAAAATCAAACTGAAAGGATGAGGCAGATAAATTAAATGTACATCTCAATTTGTGGAAAGTCATCAGAACATCATGTTTTATTACCTCGGTGAAATGTAATCTAGAGTGAATATGTGGTTTCATTTCTAAGGCTTTACATCAGAATCCTATCAGAGAGAAAGTGATTCCAGACTGCATCATCATAAACCATCGAAGTGTAACAGTGTGTGACTCCCTCTAGTGGACGTTGTGCAGTATTCTGTTGTCTTTGCTCCAAAGGTTTTTGTACAGAGTTTTGGTGTTTCCTGTCAATGTGGCCTTCACAGCACAGTAGTACACAGCAGAGTCTGTCACTGCAGCAGAGGAGATCTGCAGATGAAACTCCTTTGTGTTTTTGTCATGTGTTAAAGACAATCCTGCTATTTTCTCTGAATATTCCCTGATGAGAAGCTGTGGAGATGAACTGGACTTCTGTTGATACCAGTAGAGGTTTTGTACAGAGCCTGAATAGTTACAGGAGAGAGTCACATGGTCTCCTTCCAAAGCCAGAATTACATCTTTAAAAGGTTTCACTAAATCCTCAGAGGATCCTGAAAAGAACAAAGATAGATTTCACCATGACATTTTAATTATTTTTAGTTTTAGTTTAGTATAAAAAGTTAATACATTTAAGTTAATGTATTATTTAAGTTAATACATACATACACAAGACATAAAAGTATTTTTCATGTCTGCCATCTCCTTTAACATCTTGCTACATCTGTTGAGTACTTACCAGTCTGAAATGTGAACATCATCCAAACTAAAAAGAGCTGCATTATTTTCACTTGTACTGAATGAACAACAGAGAGAACACAGCAGCTCTTCACTTCCAAAATGAAGCCTTTCATATTCAGTTGTGTAGCTCCTCCTCTTGCTGTGCTCTGTTTACATTGAGGCTGATGGAAGCTTTAGAAATGACAGTTGTAGCTCCCCTCCAGTTTAATCATGAACACAAAGCGTTCTTTTCGTTACGGGCATTTATTTGCACATCCATGCCGTCGAGCATGCCGTGAGAACTACTAAAATCATAAAATGAGTTCAATACAAAACAGAGCATTCTCATAGAGAATAACGATTAAAACAAACATCCAAATAATTAACTTTCTCAACTTAAAGGTTCTGTGTGTAGTTTTCAGAAAGCCTTTGTTTTTGGTGACACCGGTGGCCGTTAAGAGAATAGCAGTCAGCGTTGTTGTTCGTTCTCGTGTTCGTACACAGTAGGTGCGAGCGAACATCCTGGGCATCAGCCAAAACAGTGACATGACATACAGTTTCAGCGTTAGCTAACGTTAGCTAGCTTTATCAATCACCATTTGTCCAGCGTCCACCGAGA
The DNA here is from genome assembly GCA_008360985.2 of Macquaria ambigua. NCBI lineage: Eukaryota > Metazoa > Chordata > Actinopteri > Centrarchiformes > Percichthyidae > Macquaria > Macquaria ambigua. The sequence continues at coordinate 63,493 of VMKM01002310.1, forward strand.
GGCTCAGCAGTGTCAGCACAGCTAAATTTGCTGGATGCTAACGCTAACGGTCAGTGAAGTAGACGTTCATTATTGACGTGATACCTGAATCGATGCGCTAATGTTTCAGCATAATAGATGAGACTTTTTTATTGTAAACTAACGTTACTGTACTGAAGGGGTCTGGCAGCAGGTTTAGACCACGATGATACTGAACTAACGTCAGTTCTAAACAGATGGTGGGATGACTAAAGTTAGACTGGAGATAATGCACATAAAGTAAAAAACAACATATCCTATGTATTCATCAGTTCGTGCATCATTGTAGTTCACCTTGCTTTATCATTACAGCTTACCATTGAGTATTTCACTGTTACTGTTAATCAGCATCCTCAAATACAGAAGCATCACAATAAAACTACATGTTCATTTCTTTCATTTCAGGATTCAACTTCTGAAGATTATGCAGCTCTGCTGGAAGAAAGCAGATGGTGGTCACCCGTCTGCCAGGGGGTTTTCTGGACTTCATCTGGGACGTCTGGGAACCAGGAACCGGGTGGCAGATAAATAACCTGACCCCTTTAGCAACGATGTTAGCTACAAGTTAGCACCATTTAGGTGAAATTAGAAACTGTGATAAGTGTCCCTGCATGTGAGTTAATTACCGCAGCAGAAATGTATAAAGTATAAGCATGGGTGCCATTTTGGCAGGAAGAAAATCAGGCTGATGATATCCAGTGAAATTAAATGACTTTACAGGGCATATAATCCACAGAACAGGAGAGTGAGCATGAGAGGTAACAAACGTCTACAGTGTTGGAGATAAATGCATCTTGACATTACAGGACATGATCTGTAGGCCTGACTCCTCTGTGAATCATAATCAAACACAGCGGCTCCTTGTGGTTGATCAGTCAGGACGTTACTTTGATAGAGATAATGTTAGTGAGCTAAGAGTCTGGATGAATCAGCTGATATCAACTCTAGACAGTATTTAGCTATGTTAGCTAGCTAGCAGTTCGTCATCGTTACATGGACGTATTAGGCCTTATCCATCCATGCCGCATTGGCAAATAATGTAACGTTAGCTAACATTGCCCAGCTAAAATCACAATATATTTCACATGCTTTGCAGTAATGTTAGCTTAACTGGCTGTTTATTGACGTTAGCGGACTCAGTTTCTAAGCTAATGTTAGCTACTGTGAGGAGCTTCTTCTTCTTTTGTTTTTATTGCAGCTGTTGGGGAGCTGAACTCTGACCTGTAGCTGCAGAGAAGTCAGGCACTCGGGATCGCGCATAACATCGTATCCGTTGGATTTTGGCAAAAAAACCCATACACATAGAAATCAGTCCACAGGCTGCTGTAGGCAACCGAGAAAGTCGGGAAAGGTCTCATTTTATAAGTTAGGTTACAGTCTGTTCACACACAGGCAATATAGAGTGATTAATACAAGTAAAACATTATGAAAAGTTACATACAGTACCTTTAACATTCAGTAAAATGTAGGTAAGTTATCACGTATTCGTGGGAAACTCCCGCTAGCATATTAGTTGCAGCTAACCTGTTAGCATAATACAGAAACATACTGATACATTTTCACACCTCCAAGGGGGGCAAGAAAGGAAACCTGCAGCTCTGCAACTCTTCACTTGATTAAACCCTCACACACATTATACAGCAACATCAAAGCAGAACGCCATCCTCCATCGAACCCGGCAGGCTCTCCGCCCCTCACGGTAAACAACAGAGCGGAACCAATGAGTGACCTGACCACGCCGTAACACAAAAATAATGGTTCCGCTGTGGAAATACTAAACAGGTCATTCCAAACATATGTTCTTATGTGCATGTGCTAAATTATATTTATGTTGGTAAACAAAATATTATTGTATTGTAACGTGATTTATTCTTAAATTTAACTCAAAATTATAAAATTAACTTAAAACTGTATAACTGACTCTGATGGCAGCTACAACAGTGATGCTGCAGTCATCATCATCCAAGAAGGTCAGACTGAAGGAGGAATCTGCACAAGATTCATCTGAATGAATCTGGAGAGAAACGACTTTCTGAAATATAAGAAATCCTCAACTGCATACTGTACAGAAATTCTGACTGATGTTTGTGTGAAACCTGTAAATTTACAGGTTACAGTTTTTTCTCTCCCAGTGTCAGCAGTGTTTTTGGTGTGACAAGAACTTCACCCTGTTCATTTTCTATGTGATGTGAGTGATTAGCTTCTCAAAGCATCGTCACCTGCAGCGTATGATGCATCTACACACCGGCTGTGTCTTGATGCACGTTAACAAATACAAGTTTTCTCACATTTGCTCCCAGATCAGCACATCACAGCTACTGTACTCTGATCACTGCTTCTAACTGCATGGTGCGACAGGCATGTGTGCTACTGGCATCGTTCAATAATGTAACTCAATACAGTCAGCAGAGTTTCACTGTCAGCCATCTTCAAGTGTAGCAGAGAGAAGGAGGGAAGTGATGGAGGAAGAAAAAGTGGCAACAAGGAGGCACATCATGTCTCATGATGATGACAAGCATCTTGAAATCTTGGTACAAACCAAAAGACAGAAACATGATTAAAGCTGCAACTAAGAAAACCTTTTACTGTCAAATAATCTGTTGCTTATTTCTATGATTAATTGTTTTAATGTTTTATATTGGTCTTGTGTTTGAAGCATCATACAGATGGTTTCTCATTGATTTGCTGCTCATGTGAATCCTCCCACTGTCATGTCCTGTTATGTGTCTGTGTTTCCTGTTTTATTTTGAAGTCCTTTCTGTTTGTTCTGTTCAGTTCCTGCTCTTGTTTCTCTTTGATTATCTTCACCTGCCCCTGATTCCCTCGTTAGCCTTTCCCTATAGATACCGGTCCCCTTTCTTTGTTCTTGGTCGTTTTTTTTTTTTCTCTCGGAGTTTCAGTTTTCCTGGTTCCCTGTGTGTTGTTTCCTGAGTTCCTGCATGTACGTTTTTGTGTTTAATAAGTCTGCCTGCTCTGTCTGAGTTTGGGTCCTTCCCCTGCTGCCTGTACGGCAAACCCTGACACCCACAGTGTTTCATTAGCAGCTGTAACCACAGTGACTCTGATAAAACAGGAATTAGCAGAATCCATCTGATATGAAGCTGTGGTTTGAATACCACTTCCCTCCTCTTTGAAGAGTAGTCAGATATCTGTGTTCAGGTTTTTGTACAGCCTCTTCTACACTTTGTATCACTGTGTTTATAGAGCACAGTAGTAGAGAGCTGTGTCTGCCAGGGTTAGGCTGCTTATGGTCAGTTCAGTTGAAATTGGTGTTGTTTGAGATTGATATCGACCATCAGGGATATATTCGCTTGTGCTCCATGATTTTTCTCCTTTCCAGAGTATAAACTGAGGTGCCTGAAGGTCAGAATGATGTCTGTACCAGTAAAGGAGAATATCATTTGATGTCTCATATTTACATCTGAGTGTGACAGATTCTCCTTCTCTTTCACTGACTTCATCTTCTACAGGAGAGATTGTGTCTCCAGCTATTAGTCCTGGAAAAAGTAGAGAAGATGAAGCCATTAGACTAACATTGTTCATGAGGCTGAGAGGAGAAGACAGTGGAAAATATCAAGTGTACAGTGTTACTCTGTGGACAGAAACAGCTCAACTGTTGAGAGATTTCTGCTCTGAACTCCAGTTTACATAAATCTTTAGAAAATAATAAAGAACTGTTGTGCTTTCTATCTTACCAAAGAAAAGAGCAGCAAGAATAATCCACAGCCAATGTTCCATCTGTACAACAAGGTTTAAATCAACAGGAGAAACTAGCTGATGTTCAACATTCAGTCTGAGAATTGTTCTCTTCACAGCAGCACTTATTATTGACAGAATGGTTGAACACAGTGCAGAAGTAGTGCACCGCCTACTTGATAATGTCGCCCTCTAGTGGAGGTAAAAAGTTGAGTACAACAGTGTGGAAAAAAGGCTTCCAGCAGCTTGTCAGTGTGTCAGCTTGTGTTTTTGTACAGAGACTGTGGGTTTGCTGTCACTGTGGGCTTCACAGCACAGTAGTACAGAGCAGAGTCTGTCACTGCAGCAGAGGAGATCTGCAGATCCATCTGGGTTTTATCTTCACTCACTTTAACAGACGGTCCAGAGATTGGATCTTTTTAATATTGTTCCTGTTCCTGAATGAGAGATGAGGAATTCTGGTGGTTTTCCTGGATATTGTCGATACCAGAAGAAATAATCACTATCAGTTGCTTGTTTGGAGTATTTGTAGGACAGAGTAACAGTGCTGCCTTCTAAACTGGACTCTTCATCCTTGACTGGAGTGAGTTCTTCACAGCTGACACCTAAAGGAAAAAATACTTATTATTTTATGTTGTAAAAGACTTAATATATGATTCACATTTGAATGTCATGTGAAGTAACCTCTTTCTTGCTGCAGAATGTAACATACCTGATAAAATGTAAAAAAACAGTAGAGAAAATGCACAATGATCTAATGACAGCATGTTGAATAAAGGTAATGTTTATGGTTTGTGTATTGAACTCTGATGAATATGGAAGTTCCTCTCTCTTCTATAGTTCAGTAACAGCTTAGCTCCTCCCTGAATCTCTCCGTCTCCTCGTAGCTCTGTATTTTCACTTCTCTCAGTTCCTCTTCTCCTGGCTAACAGACTGGTAGCTGCATTTTGTACCAACAGGAAGTTGTTTTTTGTGTGATTCCTTTTTATGACTTTAAAGAATGGATCAACTTTTCAGGGTTTGCAAACACAAGAAGGATCTAATTTGTGCTTCTAGATGGAGACAACATGGTTTAATTACTATACAACTTAAACCAGCTGATAAAGAAAGAAAAGGTCAGCATAGAATATTATACTCACACTGAGTATATGCTTAACATCAACACATTTTAGCGTAGTCTGATTTCACCTGGTTTACACAATTTTAAGGGCAATCACTAGATGCTCTAAATCTCTTTAATAGATGTCAGAAGAATTTCTGTTACACTCAATTTGATGAGGCAATGTTCACATAAATAATATTCCACAACACCTCGTCAACATTTGAGTCGGATACAATGCTTTCCTTCATTCTGTTTTCCTTCATCTAGGACGAGACGCTGCTACGCTGCTTTATGGCACTACTCTGTCAGTAGGCTGCCGCCAAAATTGCGTCCACTAATCGACCTTTTATCCAGTTTTAAGCCATTTTCTTATGATTCACTTTTCTGGACTTGCTTGTTTTTAACGATATCTTTTTACTGGATTAAGGATTTTAGTCATCGGACATCTGGATGTTTATTTTTCAGAGAAACGCACTGAGCAAACACTTGTGGCAGCTTGGCTCGCAGCCGCGCCCCAAATAACATTAGCAAAATACTGATTTTTAACAAGAAACTATTTTATTTAATGCTGTACTGGACTTGGATGTTTGGAGTCAAGGAGACATCTGGGGACACTGAACTCACCTGCTCAGAGACATGAGTCCACAGTGACCATGTCCAGGACCGAGCAACGTAGCTAGCGCCGAGGACGAATTTGCTGAGCTGAAAAATGAATTGAAATCCATTGAGCGGGTCATGGAGGATCTCCTCCAGCGGCAGACGGTGCTGTGTTCCCGGCTGAAATGTCTCAAACCTTTTGGGCAGCATATACCCCCTGGTGGTGGATGCAGCAGACATCCTGGCCGAGGTCCCTGGCCGCCCCTCCTGGGCATCCGTAGTTAATCAGAAAGCGCACCTCGACTCAGTTCTAGACTTTCAATTTACAAAGGCAATCCTGAAACTGAGCGTTCTGAAGTTTAATTGTTGGAGACTCCATAGTCAGATTTGTGAAGCTCCCTGGCGCTATTACGTACTGTCTCTCAGGAGGCAAGACAACTGGAATATTGATCAGGAATTTTATTAATTTTATTGCTTTTAGCCTCAATTGGCAGTTGCCCCAGCATGATCCTGCCCAGCATCCTGGCTCAGTATTTCACAGTCTTGTCTTTGACCAAGTGGGTCCTGGTGCTGGTGCTGTTCCTGCTTCCACTCACTTATTCATTCATTCCTGTGAGGATCACGGGTAGGCAGTGTGCATTACCATCTTCTACTCACAGTCCACACAGAACCAATCTAATCACAGTTAAAACTACTTCTTCAATGACCTTCAATTTAAATCGGCTAAATTCTGCTTACTCAATGTAAGATCACTTGCTAATCTTTTATCTGCCAGGATTTTATCATGACCAACAACATTGTCTTTTTTATCATCACAGAGTCCTGGTTAAATCCAGCAGAATGTGCCCCTCTCATTGAGGCATCCCCTACACAATATCTATTTTTCCACCAGCCAAGGATGACAGGCTGAGGGGATGGCCTGGCAGTTATTCACAGAAATATCTTTAGTTGCTCCCCACTCTCTCTTGGCTGTTTAACCACTTTTGAGTTGCTTGGTTTTATTTTAAAGAATACATTACCCATTCTATGTGTTGTAATCTATAAACCCCCTAAACGTACCTCTGGTTTTGTTCTCTTTTATTCTCTGACCCACACAATATGACAGAGTTCTTATTCTTGGTGATTTTAATATCCACGTCTGTTGTCCTTCATCCTCGCTTGCGTCTGATTTTATTCACCTTTTAGATTCTTTTAATTTGACACAACTTGTAAAGCTCCCTAGCCATAACAAAGGGCACACACTTGACCTTGTACTTTCTCATGGTGTCTTTGTGGATTGTGGACTTTGCGGTCTGCGACCACAACGCAGTGCTGTTTCAGGTTCCACTCCTCTCTGCTGACTGTAAACCCACCACTATGATTCGCTCCCGCCTCCTAAATTCACTCTCTGTCCCCACGTTCTGTCAAGCCTTCACTGCCTCACACGTTTTTTAATATTGGGGAGCAACATGGCTGCACTGTAGACGACCTTGTCAGTGTTTTTAACAGCTCGTGCAGTACTACTTTAGATTCCATAGCTCCAAGTAGATATAAAAAGCTGAAGCCTTCTTCTCTGCTGTGGTTGAATGATGAAGTTTAAATTCTGAAGAGGCACTGCAGGAAGGCTGAGAGGAAATGGAAAAAGAATAAACTCAGTCTCTCTTGCTTCACTACAAGACCTAATGTTCACTTATCAAAGCTCGATCAGAGCAGCAAGGAGCACTTATTTTGCAGATCTGATTGCTAAACAGGGCCACAATCCCAGAATCCTTTTTAACACTGTAAACTCTGTGATTGGTTCCCCGTTTAGCCAACCACTTGAACCCTCCCCGGAGAGATGTGAAAAATTTCTGGATTATTTTTGTGGCAAAATAGTGGAGATTTGGCAAAATTTTGACAATGATTAGAGAGCCTGAGGGTGACTCCAGATCTATTGCCACCTTAACTCACGTCAATGAACGCTCCCTGTAAACCCTGGAACACACTGTTGCATGTTCAAAATCGTCCTCCTGCCCTTTTGACTGCATTCCCACTTGGTTTTTAAAAGCTGTACTTCAGACGGTCGGCCCAAACATTTTAGCTGTTATAAACCGATGTCTTCTGGCATTTTCCCTCCTATTTTAAACTTGCCTCTGTTTATCCCCTCTTAAAGAAGCCCTCTATAGATCCTTCAATTTTAGGTATTTTTCGACCCATTTCCAAACTCCAAACCTTTTTTTTAAAAAGTAGTCTCTGCTCAACCAATTTCTTTCATCAACAACAATGCAGTCTTTGAAAAATTTCAATCTGGCTTTCGCTCTCTACACAGTACTGAGACTGCTCTGGTCAAGGTTACCAATGACTTACTGCTTGCAGCCGACACAGGCCTGTACTCAGGTCATTCCTTTCCGTTGCAGACAAAAGGTCATCCATGCTTTTATCTCTTCCAGGCTGGACTATTGCAGCGCACTTTATTCTGGCATCAGCAAGCGCAATATCCAAAGACTGCAGCTGATTCAGAATGCTGCTGCCAGGATCTTAACACGCACTAAGAGCAGCGACCACATTAAACCAATCCTTGCGGCCCTCCATTGGTTGCCTGTGAGTTTTAGAATTGATTTTAAGATTTTTATTGCTGGTGTTTAAAGCCTTGAACGGTCAGGCTCCAGCCTATATTTGTGACCTACTAATTCCCTATGAGCCTGATCGCTGCCTGAGATCTTCCAGCAGAATAGAATAGAATAGAATGTCTTTATTGCCATTGTACAGGTACAACAAAATTAAAATGCCAATCTTTAAGGTGCTAAACAATAATAAATAAGTAAAAACAATACTAAATAAGCCATAAATAAAAACATCACACACAAACATTAACATTCTGCAGATATTGCACAATCCCTTGATATTGCACCATGAATTTATTTTACAAGAAAATGTTCAGATTTGTTTAGTGTGGTTATGGCTCTGGCATAAAAACTGTTCTTCAGCCTGTTAGTCCGTGCTTTCAATGACATCAGATGTCCTGGGTGAGATGGGTCCATGAGAATATCTTGTGCTTTCCTGAGACAGCGGGAACTGTACAGATCTTCCAGGGAAGGGAGAGGGCAGCCGATAATCTTCTGGGCTGTGGTGACGACCCTCTGCAGCGCTTTCCTGTCTGCAGCTGTGCAGCTGGAGAACCACACACAGATGCAGTAGGTCAGAATGCTCTATGGAGCAACGATAAAAGGACACCAGCAGATTTTGTGTGAGGTGGTTATTCCTGAGTACTCTCAGAAAGTGCAGTCTCTGCTGTGCCTTCTTGATGATGGCAGTGGTGTTGATGCTCCAGGTCAGGTCATCCTCTATGTGAATGCCCAGAAAGCGGAAGTCTGACACCCTCTCCGCACAGTCCCCGCCGATGACCAGAGGCTGGGTGTCCATTTTTTTCCTTCTGTAGTCTATGATCAGCTCCTTAGTCTTGGTAGTGTTTAGTACCAGGTTGTTCTTCTTGCACCACACTGACAGCTGCTCCACCTCGTCTCGATATGCAGACTCATCACCCCCAGAGATGAGCCCCACCACAGTAGTGTCATCTGCAAATTTTATGATACTGTTGCTGGAGTTTTGAAATTATGTGGGTCCGGACCACCTTCTCGAAGCACTTCATGATGATAGGTGTAAGTGCTACTGGACGGTAGTCGTTCAGGCTACTGATGGGGTTTTTCTTCGTGATTGGGACTATTGTAGAGACCTTCAGGCAGGGGGGGACAGCAGCCACCTTACAGTGCCAAAATCTCAGCTTGTCACAAAAGGTGACCGGGCCTTTGCTGTCTGGGCCCCTAAACTGTGGAACTCCCTGCCGGAAGATCTCAGGCAGGCAAAATCGACATCCTCTTTTAAATCGCTTCTTAAAACTCACTTTTATCGTACAGCTTTCTCTTGATGATGGCAAGTTAACTTTGTAAATGATTTTATCCTGTTTTAACCTATGTGATTCCTGTATTATTTTACTACATTGTAATGCATTATTTTATTGTTGTCTTTTATTATTTTACTGGATTAACTGTACTGTTTTATTTACTCTTATTGTAAAGCACTTTGTAACTCTGCTTTCGAAAGGTGCTATATAAATAAAGTCATTATTGTTATTAATATTATCTTCAGTGCTTCATGTTCTGTTGTTTTTTTCACCGCTACAAACAATCTAGACTGAATCATCATGAACCATTGAAGTGTAACAGTGTGTGACTCCCTCTAGTGGACGTTTTGCAGTATTCTGTTGTCTTTGCTCCAAAGGTTTTTGTACAGAGTTTTGGTGTTTCCTGTCACTGTGGGCCGCAGAGCACAGTAGTACACAGCAGAGTCAGACAGCTGAAGCTTCTGGATCTTCAGAGGAACTGATCTTGAGGTGGAAGTCAGTGTGGATGAAAATCTCTCCCTGTACTCGTCCGCTGTGTTTCCTTCATCCTGTGTAACGCGGCTCAGGATGAATTTGGGGCTGTTGTTTCCATCCTGTTTGTACCAGAAGAGATAATTACTTGTTGAACTTGTTGAACTGCTGTTATATCGACAGCCAAGTGTTACTGCCTCTCCTTCAGTAGCAGTCACATCTCCTTTATGTTGCAGCACGTTGTCTTTTTGTGCTCTGCATTCTGTAAAACAGCAACAAACAGTATCAGTGTGCTGTTAAAGAATCATGTCAATGTTGGACTGATATCAAAGAAACAGAGTTGTGTTCATACCGAGACACATAGCAGCCAGCAACACTGAGATGAACAGAGGCATCATATCTGCAGTGTTGAGTACCTGTGAGCTACAGCAAGTATAAAGAAGACTGTGATCTCTCTGCTTAGTCTTCATCAGCACTAAGTTGGTGGATTAGAAGGAGGAGCCTGATCACAGTGACAGGGCTCATTCACAGCCCTGTGTTATTCCCCACAACTTTATACTAAACAGTTTCTCCCTTTCTGCCTTAACTTGTCTTGTATGCAGTCATCATTGGACATTTCAGCTGACATGTTTCCTGTTTTACAACTGGTGCAGACTCTTTGTTCCCAGACATATAAAAGGTGCTAGTAGTTGTGAACCTGCTGCGGCCCCTTTAATATTTCTCATCAGAAAGACTGCAGATGAACTGAGAATGAATATTTGAACAACATGTGATGTTTCCTGTTATTTTCAGAATGTTTTTTTGTCTTGAATGTAAATTGACAGTTTAGTATGTTTTGCTCCTCTGCAGCTCTGAGAGCTCAAATGCAAAGAATGTGGAGTTGTTGTGGAAGCTTCAATCAGCTAATTCTTAACTTGGTAAAAACGAGTTTTTCTGTGGAGTTTGATGTTTAGAGAACGAGTTAAATTAGTTGTGTGTTTGTGTCAGTGTCTATTCAAGATGTATCTCAACATTTTTGTTCAGTTGACTTTGGCGTTGTTTTGGATTGATAACGTTTTTAAGGAATATATTGATCTGTGTTACCTTTTTGTTTCTTCCCAGAGTATAAACTGAGGTGCCTGAAGGTCAGAATAATTACCTTCAGAAAAAATATATGTATTCTAAACATCAACAGACATCTTTGCATTGATTGATTTTATCTGGTTTAAAGACTTTTAGGGGCAACTTAAATTATCTCAGTTAATAATAATAGCTTGCACTTATATAGCGCCTTTCAAGAGACCCAAGGATGCTTTAGAAGAAGAAGAAGAGATGAAAACATAAAATGATGGTTGCAATGATTGCCAGGGATGACAGTTAATTAAGTCCATAGGCGTTGGTGAAGAGGTAGGTTTTCAAATTCATTTGAAAATGTCCAGAGTTGCAGATCATTGCCAGGAGAGAGTTCCAGAGGGTGGGGGCTGCCACACTAAAAGCTCTATCCCCAAAAGTCTGCAGGCTGGTGTGGGGGATGGTGAGCATACCTGTCTCAGATGACCGCAGATTCCGGGAAGGGATATAGGGGTGGAGGAGGTCAGATATGTACTGGGGGGGCAAGATTATGGAGGGATTTGAAGGTGAGAAGAAGGATTTTGTATGAGATCTAGCACTTGACCGGGAGCTAGTGAAGGTGAATGAGGGTTGGGTGATGTGGAGGTGAGTACCCTGGCAGCAGAGTTCTGCATGTCCAGGGCTTAACAGAGGGCCCCGGACAGGACTCCATTGCGGTAATCCAGACGGGAGGTGATGAAGGCATGGATAAGGGTCTCTGCCACAGAGCCTGTGAGAGATGGCTGGAGTCTGGAGATGTTTTTGAGGTGGTAGAAAGCAGATTTGGTGATGGGTTTGATGTGTGACTGGAATGAGAGGGTGGAGTCAAGGATGACACCCAGGTTGCAGACTTCAGGGGATGGGGAGATGGAGCAGCTGTCCACTTCAAGGAAAAGATCTCCAACCTTCCGGAGCAGTGCCTTAGAAGCCACAACCATGAGCTCTGTTTTGTTGCTGTTTAGCTTGAGTAGATTGGATGACATCCAGTTTTTTATGCTGTGCAGGCAGTTGACAAGGGACTGTGGGGGGAGCTAAGTGGATGGTTTGGTGCTGAGGTACAGCTGGGTGCCATCGGCGTAGCAGGGGAAACTCGGTGGCGGTGGTGGCGGTCGATCTGGCCAAGGGGGAGCATGTAGATGGTAAAAAGGAGGGGTCCAAGCGCAGAGCGTTGGGGCACGCCTTGGTTGAGTGGCTCCAGGGTGGAACTAGAGTCTCTGATGGTGACAAACTGTTTCCTGTTGGAGAGATATCACTAGAACCAGGAGAGAGCTGTACCGCTGAGGCTTTGGTATTTGGATATGAGGAGGATGGTGTGGGAAATTGTGTCGAAGGCTGCAGAGAGGTCCAGGAGAATTAGGATACTGATGTGGCCGAAGTCAGCAGCGATAAGGAGGTCATTGGTGATTTTAATGAGGGCAGTCTCTGTGCTGTGGTGTGCCCTGAAGCCAGATTGAAGGGGTTCGTAGAGCTCATGATTGGACATGTGCTGATGGAGTTGGGCGGCAACTGCTCTTTCCAGGATCTTGCTGAGAAAAGGAAGGTTGGAGATCGGGCGGTAGATGAGGATATAGATGAGGCTTTTTGAGGATCGGGGTGACTGCAGCCATTTTTAAGCTGGAGGGTACCACACCAGATTTCAAGGAGGAGTTGATAATGTCCACCATGATGGGGCACAGGGTAGGTATGCATGCCTTGACCAAGGCGGTGGGCATGGAGTCAAGAAAACAGGTGGAGGCCTTGATTTTGGTAACCATCTTAGCAACCTGAGGAGCATCCACAGGAGAGAAGGTCCTCACGTGGTCTCTGAAGGCCTTGAGGTGGGCGGTGAGACGGATCGTCTCTCGTTTGTAGAGCCTCTCCATCGGATGACTGGTAGCCTTCATGATACGAAGCTCAGTGGTGAACCAGGGAGCCGGACTCTAAACAGTCCGGGTTTTGAGGGGGGCAAGAGAGTCAAGGCTGAGGGACAGGGCTGCATTGTAATGGGCTATCATCTCAGGATCTGGGGCCCAATTGGTTGCTATCATGTTACATAGGGCTGGTGTGCTCACTGACTTGATGTTCCTGAACATGATGGTACGCTTAGAGCGCTGCCGGGGCAGGGGGACAGGGACGGTGAAGTGGATGGCATGATGGTAGGATACAGCTAGGTCCAGGCACTGAAGGTTGAGCAGAGTTGTGCCTGTGGAGCAGACCAGATCCAGCTTGTGACCTTTGGCATGGGTGGGACCTTGAACATGCTGTAACATATTGAAACAATCCAGCAGTGACAGGAATTCAGTGGCAAACGTGCAGCTGCTGGAGTCCATATGAATATTGAAGTCACCTAACAAGAGTGTGAGTAGTGAGTAGCTCAGATAGCTCGGACATGAAGGTGGTGGGGGCTTTTGGGGGGTGGTAGAAAAGGACCACCTGGAGCTGTGTAGACCCTGTCAGTGTGTGACACACTCAAGTGATGTGGCATTGAGTACTGGAAATTCTTTAACCAGGATGTCAGCCCGATTTTTAACAGCCAGCCCACCACCACGACCCATGGAGCGAGGCTTCTGTATGTATACATAGCCTCGGGGTGTAGCTTGATTGAGTGCAGATTTTACCATGTCTCAGTTAGGCATAGAAAGTCAATGTTTCTGTTCGTGATTATGTCATAAATTAGTACTGCTTTGTTGTTTAGGGAGCGAATGTTAAGTAGCATGAACGTTACAGTGTTGTTTTTAGTCGCTGAGGCAGATGATGTGGGAGGAATGACATTGTCGACACAGACCAGGGGCCTCAGATTGTCAGTGAACACGTGTGGTTTGTTGTGATGTTGTCACAGTGCGACAGAGCGGCAGTCTGACAGTATCAATGGAATACCATAATCCAAGTGAACAAATTTACATTGGGAGCCCCTATGCACATAGCAGGGGCGAAGCAGGAGTCCAAGGGTTGTAATGGCATCAAGGCAATTTGGAGTGATGTGACAGATGAGGTTCAGGAATTCAAGAGTGGAGTCTGTTATGAGCACCATTACAGCAACGGGGGAGCGACAGCTAGCTAGCGCAGCTGCAGGCCAGGGAGAAGGCACCCAGACCCAGACCACTGCAGCGGACAGCAGTGAGGCCAGAGTAGGATGACGGGTCCGATAGAGAGGTCGGGATAGTCCTGATATGTGGCAGAGAATGGTCAAGTCAGGGTGTACTGGAGTAGAAGCCACAGGTTGTTGGGCTAGCTAGCAAGCTAGCAGGCTAACTGCTGGTCGGCAGTGTAGGTGAGTATAGAACCACAGGTGAACAGCCATCAAACTGTTAGCAACACAGGACTGGAAATGTTGAGACAAGATGGGAAGCAGTGGAGACCTCAGTCAACACTTACTCCCACTTTTAGTGAAAAGCACAAATTGACTCAGATTGAGATTCAAATTGAGAAGCGGCGACATATACACTAGCGTCCTCTCACATCCGGCCGGGAGGTTGTAGACTCAATTAATTGTAGGAAGGTCTGGAACACCAGCACTTCACATTTAATCACCCAGCTGCCATAATTACTGGATATTAATAGAATCTATAATCACATATTGTCAGCAAATCAATGAACACTGATGAAATAATTTGATTTAAAGGCAACATGTTAATAGAAAATGAGAGAACCTAAGGTTGTCTTTTCTGTCGTTCAGTCACAGTTTCGTTCCTACCTCAACCCACAGCTCAACAAAAAGAAACATACTGATTGCTTTATATTGTCTGTGTATCACATTGTATGTGAGTCTAAGGTCGTCCACAGGTTTGTATGGCAGTGCAAAATTGTAAACCAAATTAAAAGCAGATCACATGTACATC